>MIEF01006031.1:0-10758 GCA_001870725.1 Taenia solium | reverse complement strand
TAAATGAGGCCGCCGCAGCTGGCATACAGTCGACGGAATCTCCGAAGTCCATTGATAGCTCGGTGAAAAAGACAGTCTTTAAGATCTCTCGAAGTCGTTCCTCCTCACCCCTTTCGACTCTTCCAATCATCTGAGGCCTACCTTTGCATTTATATCCTCCCTCTCTTTATTGCTTTATGTAGCGTAAGTGTATGCAGACGCAACAACATTGAGGTCAAATACATATAATTTCCTTCCCTTTTTAGTTAGGCTCTACAATACCAAATTCCGTTCAACAAATTCTTAAATACGTGATTGAAGAAATCCTTACAATGGACTTCGATGGAACCGGTAGTTGGGCTCGCACTCCCGTCCAGATGGGTCAACGTAGTCTTGGGTTGAATTGGACATGTAGGATTAACGAAAGCGGTGGGGTAACGGCACTCCTCCACACGGGTAGAGCGGATCATACCCGAAGTAGAAGCCGCTGATTCTACGGGAGGGTTACCAAGGCCACTTTGCACTCGATGCCTATCGCAATCTCATGATTCGCAAGAAGACTATCAACTTTTGAAGTAGCACTACATTTAGAAGATTTAAAAGGACCTATTAAAAAGCACACCACTACACTGGCTAAGCGAAACACTTGTTTATAGTCCTCCAGGTCTTCCATACGTTAATTTTAATCCTCCATGCTGCCGTGGCATGTTACGACGTCGCAGGGAGCGCCGATTTTTAGAGCACAGATCAGTTTGGCCATGGCTCGTCTTTACTGAATGGCAAGCGACTCACGCATTACTCATTACGACATCTACCTTGGAGCATTCACAGCAATAGAAAAAGGTGGAAAAGCTTTAAGTACTAAAGGTGTTTTGGGAAGTTGCACGCAAAAAATTTGAAAACCAAAAACAGTACAGAAAACGCATATGTGAAAGCTTTGGTGCATGAGACTTCAATCACCAGGAACTTTAAGGACTGCATACAAGTTTAAAAGGTTATCCATGGGGATCAAAGCAAGTGGGTTAAATATAAGCTGTAGCCTGAAAGGTCATAAATGCTTCATACATGCCACAACTTCGACAAAACTAAGCATATTAGGATGCTATATGCAAACGCATTTGGAGCGCTTTTTGACTCAATCGTATCCTCCATTTGTTTAATTGGTTGGAATAGCGCTCTTGCTCAGGCGCGCCATTTGATATTGTTGCGTTTTCGGCTGCGGTGATGTCGGATTACCTTGAGTCAGAAGCCTCTGTGTCTTCAAACGAAGAGGGGCCCCCAAAGTCCAAAAGACCCAGAAATGGGGATTCAGTTTCGTCCGAGGACAGTGAAGAGGAGGAGGAGCTTCTAGACGAAGAGGAGATCTGCAGAAAAGAGGGTCAGGGATGGATAGTGAACGATGATGAAGACGATGGTGGTGAGGGATCTGATGATGGGAGCAATGCCAGCGAAAAGTCCGCTAGGGATGATGGAGTCGACGACGAGGATGATGATGTGCTGGATGATGACGACTATCTCCTCATAAGGGAGAACGTTGGCATTAACGTGCAGCGTAAGGTAAGTCCCGTGTGCTAATTATGTAATGACGAAGAAACGACGTCTTGTTCTCGATGATGAAGACGAGGCCGATGTAGACGCGTCGAAGACGTCGAAGGAGGCTCGAAGTCGTGAGGCTATTGCACGTCAGATATTTGAGGATGAGGATGAGGAGGTGGAAGGGCGGGGAGGTGACTCCATTCGAGCTGCTCCCTTGTTTGCCTCTAAATCCGATGACGAGGGCGAGGAGTCGGACGGAATGGATGATTTCATTGTTGATGATGCTGCGGCTGATGGGAGAGGAACGAAACAGAAAAGACAGATAGTGCACAAGGACCCCTCACTTCAACAGGCTCAGAATATATTTGGTGTGGATTTCGACTTTGAGGATTTTGAGCAGTTTGGTGAACAGATTAGTGAAGTTAGTGGAGAGTCGGATTATGAGGATGAAGATAACGAGGTTGGTGAGCGCCGCAAGAAGGGGAAATGTGAGCTAAAAATGGCCCCTCAAGGTCGAATTTATGAGCTTTTTGATCCGACGGATCTAGCTCGGAATTTTTACAGTCCCGAGGATGAACAAATTCGCTGCACTGATATTCCGGAACGCTTTCAATTGCGTACTATTCCTGTTAGGAGACTTGATCCACGTTCAAGGAGCTATAAAGATGACCTCGTCGAACTAGAGAAAGAGTCCGAGTGGATTTACAATGCTGCATTCAGGGAAGGTCCCTCGAAGAAGGTGTGTTTACGATTCATTTTTTCGCCCAATACTGCCTTATTTAGCCACCAACCGTGACGGATAACATATTTGAAGTTTTGAAACTCTTCAAGGAGTCACTTTCGGAGGTCCCCTTCATTGCCTTCTATAGAAAGGAGTGTATTAGAAAGGAATTAAATATTAACGATCTGTGGTGCATTTACGAGTACGACGAAAAGTGGGAGATTCTTCAGCAGCGTCGCGGAGGATTAGTTCGGCAGCTGAAACGAATGAGTCGATATCTGGAGGCACGAGCCAGAGAGGCCGATGAGGCCGACAACGACCTGACGTTTGAGAGATTGATCCGCCTGATAGCTATGTAAGCAAAAGTTGTCAACTTCATTGTCATTTAGGGCGAATAACGCAACATCATTGGAGGAAGTGCAGGATATCAGGCTAAATTATCTTCTCCACTACGCGGGTCACACACAAGATATGATGATTTGGGAGGGGAAGGACTTGGACATTGTTAAGGTGGTTTGTCTCTTTCCGGTTTACATTGCTGCTAATGCCTCACCAAAATGAGTATTCAAAAACTCCTGACCAATTTGACCCACTCTTGTAGACATCGCGCAAAGGAGATGAGGGTTCAGGTAAGCGCTCCGATGAAGGCGACGAAGATGAAGACGATGACGAGTATGACCCGAGCTATGGCATGAAGAGCCTATCTGTGGAGGCGGATAAGTCGACAGTGGAAGAGAACAACCGTCAAACTGTTAAAGCATTGCGCAAACGAGAACCAGGTGCGGGTATTCTTACGACCACCGTGGATCCCATGACAGGTCGTCGGATTCGGCAGCGCCAGGTGCGTACTACCGTTGCGTACGAAGTTGCTCAGCGGGCTGGCATCTCGGGTTTGGTGGAGAGATTCGGTCTCTCTGCAGAGCAATTCGCCGACAACGTTCGCGATCAGTATCGACGCCATGAGGTGAATCAGTGCCCTATGATGCCTCTCGAAGCTGCTGCTGACTTTGTGTGCCCACAGTTTTCTGAGCCCACCACTGTCTTGCGTGCGGCGCGTTATATGCTGGCGTTTGAGATTTCTCGAGAGCCTATTGTACGCCAGCTGGCTCGGATGAATCTCTCAACGCAGGCTGTGCTCGATCTCAAGCCTACATCCAAAGGCATGAGACTGATTGACGAATCTCATCCCCTCTCTTCTGTCAAGTTTTTAAAGAACAAACCTACAGCTGAACTCATGGGCGACGTGACCTATCTACATATGCACAATGTAAGTATCAGGTGATCGAAATGGTTCGTGCAGGTTTTGGCATAGCTCACCAAAACAATCTGTAAATTATGGGCACTTTTGAAAGACATGGTTATCTATGTTCACATGCGCGGATAATAAAGCTTAGGTAGATATGCATTAGTCTATTGGTGAGCATCTCATAGTATTGGCGTGTGATACTTTTCTGTTACTTTGACACCCGACAATGTGTCGGTTGGACTTAATGTGACTCAAGCCCTGTCTGCTTGGTGAACTGCTGTATGCTAGAAATGGTTCAAAAGTTCGATTCTGGTCGTGTGTTGTTCTAGAAAATCCTCTACTTTGATCATGAGGCGTTACGTGTTGCTGTTGCTTAGAATAGATGAGGATTAATGCGTTAATCGCTTCTAGTCACTTTTAGCATGATTGATAAGACAAATATTTTGTACCTACGTCAGTCAGAAAGGTCGTGGAAGCTAATAAACAAATGGGGCCCACATGCTATGTATTAAAGGAGAGCAGTAGGCTCCAAAGTCTAACAATCTGTCCATCGCTTCACCGCATGAGGAGACGTCGTGCATTTTGGATGGCTTTCTGGCTGACTTGGGCTGGAGGAGGCATTTTCAATTCAACATTTGCTAAGCACACACACATGCCATCGGTCTTCTCCAAATGAATTACTCTTCTTATTTGCATGGGACAACGCAAGACCCCGAATTGCCTCAAAGCTTACCCGTGAGGAGGTATCATTACCAAACTCTAGAATGGGAAGGCGGTACTACCCTATTCCTGTCCTCATCCTCCACACTTCCCCGACACTTCTCCGAGTGGGTCATCTTTCCCTGGCACTAGACAATCACATGCGAAATGAAGAGTTGAGCAATAGAATGAGATAGAAACAGCTATGGGAAGATTTTTCTATTCATAGAGGTAATATGTTCTACAAAAGTGGAATTCACAGTCAACTTGTATACGATTGAGAAAAAATTATGGGTCGCAATTGCGATTGAGTAGGAAAATTATTGTAAAAGGCTATACAATCACTTATTTTTTACAAGAGAAGTCACAAGGGCTTATTTAGTTACCCTATGCTTACTTTTCTGCCTCGTTCTTTGTTTGAAGGTGGTGTACGTTGTCAGATTTTCCTATTGCCCTAGGCTGTCCGGGATGGATTAGTTACGGTGAAGGTGCACGTGCCAGAGTGTCAGCAGCGAGGTCTCTCGTTGTTGGACGATTTGGAGCACTACTTTCATCAGGACGAATTCAGTGCTTTGGTCCAAGCCTGGAATGAGCAGCGATCCTTGGTGCTGAAGGAGGCGGTTGAGCAGTTCCTTCAACCTCATATTTTCAAAGAAATTCAGGAGAAACTTCTCGACGCTAGCCAACAGGCCGTTGTAAAGGTGCATTTCTGTTTCCCTGTGTTTGATGATGCAGTAAAGCGATTCCGATATTTGGATCAACAGGCAAATAAGAATTATACGACCTCCATTGGTTATGTCGCTCGATAAGGGAAAGTTGGATATCGAAGTAGTTAAGACATGCGAACGAAATATGTTGCTCGATTTGGCTCCTAACTCCTACAGCTTCGCGAGCAGCAGTGTGGTCTTTGAACATCCTGGCCAGAGAGGTGAATGAAGTTAAGACTATAAGATCATGCCTTTCATCACCGCCGATCATCATCATCCAGTCAATTGGGCCAGCTAAGCTACCACATTAATAGGCCCCTTTGCTATTACCTTCTATGCTTTTTAGTTGTGTGCGCAAAAGTTGTTCAAGTGTATCAAGGTGGCACCATATGTAATGGACGATCATCGTTATGGGAGTAGCGGCAGTGGTGGCGTTGCTGCAGAGGCTGATAATGAGGATGGCGGAAGCAGTCACCACCGCCATGGTGGTCGCTATTTCTCTGACGGAGGTGAGTTGCGTTCTGCCAACACCGTCTGGCCCAAGCCTGCTCGGGTGTTGGCTTTCGCGTTGAAGGACGACACTGAAGCGGTCAAAGCTGTGGCTACTGTTGTTCGGTTGGACGCCGATGGGGAGGTCGTGGACTTCCTTGATCTCTCTGGTCTTTTGCACAGTGCGCGCTCTCAATGGGAGGAATTAAGGAAGCGGCACGTGAGTACTGTTACTGGTTTAATAGTCTGATTCAAACTCATCAGCATCACTTGCGTCAATTGCTAACTGTGCTGTGCTTCTAGGACGACGATGTTCGACGATTGTCTCACTTCTTGACGAGGAGTGAACCACAAGCTATTGTCATCGGATGCAACTCACGACGCTCACTGATTCTGAGAGACGAGGTGCAACGGCTGGTGGAGAACCTCACGGCGGAGTCTCGCCTCTCCTCACGCCCAAATATTGAGTTGATGGACACTGAATTAGCCGAGGTCTACGCGCGCTCTGAGGCAGCCACTGCTGTTCTGCCATCTTCCTACTCGGTTCTGCTCAAGCAGGCCGTTTCGCTCGGTCGCAGACTTCAGGTTGTTTGAAGCGCTGTCTGCACTGTTTCGGTTGACTGCACACTGAGTTGCATCTTTCCTTGCTGGAGGTTAGGATGTTTAAGTTAAAGCTCCCACAGGAAACGTACCCCACTAATGACTCAATTATGAAGCCATGTAGTGTCCAACCTTACTACTCGTGTATGTTGTAACGGAGAGCTTTGTTACCAGCGGACGAATGTCTAATGGTATTACTTTCTGTGCCAGCAGTGGGAACTATTCCTTCGTTAAGAAAACGTTTCGTTCAATGTTGCAACAAGGGATGGTGGAGGTTTGAGTGGACCCTGGGTCAAGGACGTATTCCAATGTTCCGGGTGAGATCGGACTAAATTGCTACGCTTGTCTTGTAGGATCCACTGGCCGAATTTGCGCAGCTTTTCAACCCACCCGATGCAGACATTCTAGGTGTGCGTTGGCACACTGCGCAGGACGAGGTGCCCCGCGAGATGCTTCTAAGAGCTCTCGAAATTGAGTTCATCAACCGCACCAACGAGGTCGGTGTCGATGTGAATCGATGCATACTTCACCCGCACACTGCCAATTTGCTACAATTTGTCGCAGGTCTGGGACCACGAAAAGCCTTTTACATGATTAAGGTAAATGGGTTCGTCCGTTATTTGGGTCCACCATCGGTGGAGAGGCAGGTTGACACGCGAATCGACCCCGAATATGCCCTACCATTTATCATCCTAATCGTTTGCTCGTGACGCCGTCACTATTAGCTTGGTCTGTACTTATACTGCTGGTTGTACGGTTTTTCCGGAAGACATTGTACTACCTTTCTCCAAAACTGTACTATTTACCCATCTTCTGACAAGTGAATTGGCTTATTCGGAGTCTTAGTTGTGTGTACGGTTGTCATTTACAGCTACTAAAGCAAAACAAGGTGTTTCTAACAAACCGTGAACTGTTGGCAAAAGTTCTGCAGTTGGGACCTCACGTGGCTATAAATTGCGCAGGCTTCATCAAGATTGACACCACGTCGGCACGAGACCTGCTGGGCAGTGAGGACAACATTGAGATTCTAGACTCCACGCGTGTGCATCCAGAGAGCTACGACCTCGCCCGTCAGATGGCTGTCGACGCTCTGGAATACGATGACGGTGATGACAACGACCCGACTGGGGCATTGGAAGAAATTGTTCAGAGGTTGGCCTGTTGCATGTCACAAATTTTGCAATATTGACTTAGTTGAAATAAACGCCGCAACCGATATGGTGAATTAGTAGCAAGCCACTGACTCTTAATAGTTAGAGTTGGCAGAAAGCCGCAAGTTTCATTATTTCTTGCAAAATTACTTTAACTCCTGTTTAAGAAATGCATGCGCTTTTGCTCAACCGCGAAGCCATTCATCCAATCGGTCAGTATGGAAGTCTATTTGTTACAATATCAATTACTTTGCAATGCTGAAGGGATTTTTCTCGTACCTATCCATCGTCCGTTTTGCCTGTTCCCTCTTTAACAGTCCGGCTCGTCTGCGGGAGTTGGATTTGGACGCATTCGCGGAAGAGTTGAAGCGCCAAGACCATGGTGACAAACACATCACTCTGTACGATATTCGCAAAGAGTTAAATCATCGTTACCGTGATTTGCGAGATCCCTTTGAACCACTCACACCCGAGCAGATTTTCAGTTTGGCTACCCACGAAACGCCTGAGACGTTGCACAAGGGCAGCCTCGTCGACTGTCAGGTTGTGTCCATTGCCACTAGGAAGCCTAGACCAGAGCAGCTAGACCAGGCCAATCCTACGAAGAATGAAGTTACGGGTTTGTGGAAGTGTCCCTTTTGCAGACGAGATGATTTTCGCCAGCTCAACGAGGTGAATAATCTTTGTAACTATCTCGTACACTTTTTCTGTGGTATTGATGGGTGTGGCGTGTGGTCAGTGCTGTTCAGCAGTACAAGGTTGATTGTCCATCTGATTTGGTGAATTTCAGATGTGGTCTCATTTCGACAGCAGTGATTGTCCCGGCCAGCCTGTTGGTCTGCGAGTGCAACTGGAAAACGGTATATCAGGCTTCATTCCACTCCGCTTTATTGATCATCCTGTGGAGGAGACCCTTGACAATATCAGCCCGGGTACAATTTTACAGGCCAAAGTGTCAAAAATTGACATTACCAAATTTAGTGTCGAGTTGACTCTCCGATCATCTGACATCCAGGTATGCTGTGTTGATTTTGCGCATCTAGTGGAATTGCAATGCTGCCTTTGAGTGATCGCTCTCATGTGCTCTTTTTCCATGATACGTTAAGATCAACGACTTTTGTAATCACGCACCTGTAGATGTAGAAAGATGAGGAAGAGGTTTGCTAGTGCTGCCCTTTCTGTAGTACAAATATTGCATCTGTAGGCACCTTTTACTGAAGCCTGTTACTTCCATACTCATTAGTAATCTCCCCTCACGTAATCACGAAGTTTGAAGCGTTATCGGTGGGGATATGGAAGCGGTCATTTTCTAGATGGGGACCCCCAAAAGTCTTACCCACCCTGTGTTTGACCTACTGTCTAGAATGAGCGCCACATGGGTTTGAGCCGACGCGATGCCTTCTTCGACTACGCCGAAGAGGAGGCCGAACAACGCCGACAGGAGGAGGAGGAGGCCAGGGCGAAAGCCAGGGCCACTCGAACTTATGTGAACCGGGTTATCTTTCATCCGCACTTCAAGAACATCACCTACAGTCAACTAATCGCCTTGAATCCTACCCTCGAAGTTGGCGCTATCATTATTCGTCCCAGTCGCCAAGGCACTGATCATCTGACCGTCTCACTTAAAGTTGATGATGGTATTTTCAAGCACATCGATGTTATCGAGAAAGATAAGCCACAGAGCTTTGGATTGGGCAAGACGCTTCTCATTGGCAACGAATCGTTTGAAGATTTGGACGAGATCGTGGCGCGCTACATGGAACCGATGGTTTCACTCATTCGTGAGGTTTACGCCTACAAGTACTACTGTGATTCACAGGTATGCATTTCATGCTGCCACTATTGACAATAGTATCTCCTTTGCTACACCTGCGTCCGTTTACTAGCTAAGAGGCTAGACGCCTTCTTTGTGCCACCTGGTTAACCATGTTATTATTGCTGTGTGTGGTGTTAAATGGGGAGTTCATCTCTACGTGACAATTCATCCGTAGACGCAGCATTAAGTGCAATCGCTCGTCAAGCGTAATGTTCATTGGGAGTGTTTTGTTGGGAGGAGAGGGGTGAAACATTGATCTGTTGAACATGATCATTCATTTCGGAATGTTTGTGCAGACGTCTTCTCTCCTCTCTTCTTGGTGTAGGGCGGTAAACGGGAAATTTTGACCGAGAGATTGCGGAAAGAGAGGAGCACAAGTCACAGCAAAATCCCCTACTTCCTCTCATCAACAGCTGATCACCCAGGATACTTTATATTGGCATATATGCCCAACCAGACGCCGCGTTTCGAGATGTTCTCTGTGAAACCAGAAGGTCTGAGGTTTCGTCAGCACATCTTCCCCTCACTTGACCGCATGATTGGATGGTTTAAGAACCATTACAATGAACTTGTGAGTACTTATAGTTGTACTTCTTCACATACGTCCATTGATCTCACCAATGCCAGTAGTACCGTCATTGCCATTGCTGATTTATACATACATATGTCTCTCTGGGGTACTTAAAAACTATTGAAAGGCATTCTCTAGAGTGGTAAGCGTGAAAGTATTGAATGTTTGTGACGTTTGGTATCGTGTGCTTGGTTGGTTGAAGAGCTTCTTATGCCTTATTAGTTTATCTACCTGCTGTTCATGATTGACTTGGGCTTTCAATAGCGTCCACACTACGGTCATCATCGGAGCAGCGGTGGCGGCGGTAACGGTCGTGGCGCTGATACTCTGGACGGCATTAGCAGCAGCCGGACCCCAAAATTGGATGATTTCTTCAACATACCCATACCCCACGGCAACGTGGCGTTGAAACCCTTGTAGCTACCTCGCTGTCGTAACTCACACCCCTTTTTCCATTGTACATTAGATGCTCCTGTTGATAAATTGTACATATCCATCAATGATTTGTGTCAGTTTTTTATTTTTATTCTTTTTTTGACCGGTGGATTTGTGAACAGGATTGGCGTTAATGTAGGCCCAGTAGTTGATTGCGTTACTTTTATGGAAATATGGAATGGTCTCGGCTAAAACATAAACCCACTTGTCATCTATTTGGGTGTGGCATATGCAGACGGCTCTAAATCTTGTGATTGTGCAAAAGTTTCGGTAAGTTTGTAGTGTATCGGACGGGTTTCATTTTCTTAAACAATAAACACTTTTAGCCCTTCTCACTGTTAGTAAGTTGATTTGATCAGAAGGATCGTATTCTCAAAAATGCCACAATTTTCTGGGAGGCTAAACGCGCGCGGTGGCAGATATGTAAAAGGGATTCTACCAAGAGCTTAATAGCAGAGGTTTGTGATGCAATCATAGGTTGATCATCATTCTCATGGGGCTGCAGTTTACAACTACCATTCAAACGTCCTACCGACCATTGGTGTACCAAATCATAGAGCCTGAAAAAACTGCGACTAAGCGTAGATTACAAAAATCTCCAGCCCCTCGCTGGAACATCATAGTTTACGGCGTGCCGGAATAAAAACATTTACACAGTCCAAGCCTTCTATCCAGGGGTGAGACCGCAGCAACTAAAACAAACACGATTTGCCCCACTATCCCGCCCATCTTCAAAAAGAAAATGCATTTCCAATGATTGAGGCTATTTCATCATCGAAACAGACAGAAGTCACTGATAGATAAATAC
>MIEF01006025.1:0-19989 GCA_001870725.1 Taenia solium | reverse complement strand
TATCGAATGGCGTTCTGCTCGTTCTACATCTGTTGATACACATTTTGGCGAAGGGAGGCAAGTTGCCTGAGAACAGGAGGGAGAGCTTACAGAGGATGCTTGACCACAACGTCGCTGATCCTCCTTGGCAGTTGCACTGGACTTAAGGTTCACGGCTAGTGTCGCTTCAGTTGTTAATAGCTTCCTTGCAGAGCACGAGAAAGAGGGAGATGCCGAAGCTGGACGTCGATCTCAGCCCTTCTGTTACGAGATACCAGAGGTTCTCCCATCCATAGCACATGCACTACTTTCACACCGCCAAAGTTAGCCAGAAGCGGCATGGAGCAGGATAGAATCCATCAAAGTCGGGTCCGCTTTCCGCTGCCACCAATGTAGCGTCCCGAGACTCCCTTTGAGGTAAAAGAAGGCATATTACTGGGGCAGAATATATATTCTGGAAACAGGGGGTTTGGGGTCTGTTGGCACGGCCAGGAGGCCGTCCAACCGGCTAGTACAAGATGGCCACCCAAGTGACCGAAACCGGCAGTTCGAACAAACAAAGTATTACAGGGCAGAAAATATATTCCGGAACCAGAGTGTTTGGGGTCTGTTGGCATGGCCCGGAGGCCGGCCAACCTTCTGGCACCATATGGCGTGCTTTAGCAGACCACAAAGCAGATTTGATGATGATAATGTGATGAACCCTCTCCAGTTTAATAATTAAGCGCCAATTAAATAATCGACAGCAACAAAAAAGACACACTTTATTTAATAGGTGAACTTATCAGTAAGAAAAACACTAACTAACACATGCGAGTTGGCAAATGTTTCTAGCACTGCTGTCAACACTGTAATACTTTGTTTGGTCAAACTGTCGGTTTCGGTCTTGTGGGTGGCCGTATTGTAGCGTCCAGATACCTCCTTTAAGGTAAAAGAAGGTATAGTACTGGGGCAGAATATATATTCTGAAAACAGAGGGCTTGAGGGCTGTTGGCACGGCCCGGAGGCCGGCCAACCTGCTGGTACCATATGGCTACTCAATTGATTGAAACCGGCAATTCGAACAAACAAAGTATTACATTTACTGCACTAGCCGGTTGGTCGGCCTCCGGGCCGTGCCAATAGCCCCCAAGCCCTCTGTTTCCAGAATATATGTATTTTGCGCCAGTTATATGTCTCCTTTTACCTTAAAGGGAGTCTCGGGACGCTACAAACACCACAATTAAAGTTTTCCCTAATCCTTTATAACATAAACTGATTCTGAAAATCATTTACCATTTCTTTAAGAATCCTGCAACAACTTATCCACCAGTTAAAAAATGATTGTCACAAACCTTTTATAAAGCAAAATAATGTTTGATTATGCACTAGCTTTGGAGCGTTTTAGAACACTGCTTGACATGCCACCAATGCTCTGCTCAACTGAGCCAATGAATGTGTGTTTCAAAACTTTAAAAATAAGGTAGTGATAAAAAATCTCTGCCGAAGCAGAAAAGCCATAGGTAAACGCTTTAAAATTGCTAGTTGGCAGTAAAGAAACCCAAATTAATTCGATCCAAAATTATCTAGAGAGATTTCTATCTTTATTAACACACTTTGTTTTGAAATTTTTGTAACAAGCTTTATTAAGTGAAGATTTTGCAAGACAAACAAAACACAAGACCTTTACCTGTTAAGTACATTTTTAGGATTTTGAATTCGCAACTCAGTGTTTAGATAAGTGAGAGCCTCGGCGCCTTATAGGAATAACTCTGAGATGTCAAATAGACTTCCTGCCGCTGTTGTTGACAATGGGACGGGGTAATTTTTAACAAACCTAATTTCTTTGACACTCAATCACTGTTTTGGATGGAAGACTTTCCAATGCTTGGGATGCGCTGGCTGATCATGCGTTAAATTATTGCTATTAGGACCTTTCCGTATTTCGGTTCTTGCTGAAAAAGGTCCAAGAAGTTTATGGCTTCCTAGGCATTAGTTCGAAAAGCTATTAAACTCCGAGGCGTTTGGTCCTAAATGTTTGGGCATGTGCCGTAGCTCACAAAGACTGTTTAACACTTTCTAGATTTTCTAAAATCGGTTATGCCGGGAATATGCAACCGCAATGCATCATTCCATCATGCATCGCTGTGAAAGAATATGGAAAAATAGGCAATCGTGAAGCACGACGCCTTGGTACTGGCCTAGATGACCTTAACTTTTTCATTGGTGATGAAGCCATTGCTGCCGATGGTAAAAATGACTTTTCCTTAAAGGTAGCTATTTCTCCTCGATGATTGCTGATTTCCTTTGCGTATCTTTAACGTTTACTTGTTCCACTTTACTTAGTGGCCCATCCGTCATGGTATTATTGAGGATTGGGACCTCATGCAGCGTTACATGGAGCGAGTGATTTTCGGAGTTTTGCGTGCCGAACCGGAAGATCACTATTTCCTAATGGTATGCTTCTAAACATTGTTTCTAAATATAGTGGTATGTTTGCAAACTTGATTTCCAACTCTATCTTCCATCCACAATGCATACTAGGAAAAGCATTGGAAACTTGCCGTTTTAGGTGGCAATTTTTTATTCTTCTAGACTGAACCACCACTGAATACACCCGAGAACCGAGAGTACCTGGCCGAAATCATGTTTGAAACTTTTAACATTCCTGGTCTCTACATTGCTGTGCAGGTAAATGCGGTGCCTTATCCGCTTTTTGAGTATTTTTTCATGGACACCTCGAATACTTTCTTTAGAGTGTGCTTATTATCGATGTCTCAATCTAATATTTTAGGCAATGTTGGCTCTTGTAGCCTCTTGGGGAGCAAGGAAGGCTGGAGAGCGATCCCTTACGGGCACAGTTATCGACTCTGGTGATGGTGTAACACACATTATGCCTGTCGTTGATGGATATGTGGTTGGTTCGTGCATCAAGCACATTCCAATCGCAGGCAGGGATATAACCGCTTTCATCCAGCAACTCCTGCGTGAGCGGGAACCGGGGATTCCACCGGATCTATCCATGGAAGCTGCAAGGAAGGTTAAAGAGAGGTGGGTAGGCTAAATAAACAAAGTTATCTGGATCATCCTAGATACTAAATTAGATTATGCAAAATTGTTGGTTTTCCTGACGCATACTTTTAAAGTTACCTGTGCCATCATCATCCACACAAACATTTCGGCTGTTTCAAACGGAGGGTTTCGATTGCCTTGCCGCAACTTTCAAACTTTCTGCTGACGTTGTCTAATAAAGTCTCACTTCATCTTGTTGATCGGTTACAAGAAGTGGATGGCGGATGCACACAATGGTGAAAATTGGTTGTGATGGAGGAATGAGCTTGGGTTTACAAGATCTAATGCGTTCTAACTTTCCTTTGTCACTGCACAGCTACTGCTACGTCTGCCCGGATCTCGCCAAGGAATTCCAGAAGTATGACTCTGATCCGCAAAGGTGGCTCAACGTCAAGGACGTTATTGAACATCCAAAACACCCTCCTGTTACCTACGACGTTGGCTACGAGCGTTTCCTCGCCCCTGAGATCTTTTTCCACCCCGAGGCAAGCTCTTCCTCTCTCCTTGCTACTTACTTGCCCATCTTTGCGGCTGCAAGCAGTATCGATACTCAGCACCTCTGCTCCTCATTTTAGTTTGCTAATCAAGACTACAATGAGTCAATCAGTTCTGTTGTTGATAATGCAATCCAGAGCTCTCCAATCGACGCTCGACGTGGTCTCTACGCCGTGAGTTTGTGCTGTTTTCGCTCACTTCACTCGTTTAGAACATAGTGCTTTCTGGAGGCAGTTCCATGTTCAAGAATCTGGGTCGCCGTATTCAACGAGACATTCAGGGTATTGTGGATGCAAGACTGCAGATGGCGGAGAAACTAAGTGGTGGGCGCATGAAGGTTGGTGTGACTGTCCTGCTTGTGTCCGTCATCAGTAGTAGGACTTGTGGATCATTTAGCGCCTTCTTCATGCCTTTCAACTCCCCCGATTGAATACCGTTGAGTAATAGACAGGATATTTACTAGTGAGATAACCTTTGTTGCGGTAACTAGAAGCTACTTTTCGCCTTTTAGCCCACTCCGATTGAGGTGAACGTGGTTTCACACAAAATGCAACGCTATGCGGTGTGGCTTGGTGGGTCGATTCTCGCTAGCACTGTGAGTTTTGAATCACTGTATCCCCTTGGTCTCTTGGAGTGGTTCCAAGCAAATCGACCACTCTTGGGAGGATCGCTGTTTAAAGTAGAAGGCGCCTTTTCGGGTGCTTTAAAGTGGGAATGCTGAGTTCTCATGAATCTCTGGGTCTAGAGAGGAAGTCATTTATACATTCGCTTGTGAATATGATTGTTAGTTAACTCTGAGATTGCCTTAAGTGATAATGTCGTGCGTCTGCCTTATTCGGATGAGCACCCGTTTACGCGCTGCTCTGATTATGGCACAAGGAGTTTCCTCCACTTTGGAGCATTTTGTGCAACGATAGCTTGACGCCTGGCTGGAGGAGCAAATGAATTTACACAGGCTAAGCCTCCCATCGGCACTGTGTCTTTTTTGATGCTCACTTCGGGAAAATATCAGCTTATGGTGCAGCATTTCCAATTTCCCTTTCTGGACCTCCGTGTTGGGACGGCGGTCTTCTCGGGCTCTTCTCAATACGTACCTCAATTAGGTTGATGTAACCCATCCTCCATCAATTCATCCCCCCATTCATGCATCCACCTCGATTCCATCAATTTCATCACCTCGCAACCTTTGATCTCACTTTTGGGAATTAGAAAACATTTAAACGATTCACCTTTCAGCCGGAATTCTACACAGCTTGTCACACACGTGAGCAATACAACGAATACGGACCGTCTATCTGCCGTCACAATCCAATGTTCGCTTCATTGACCTAGGCTGTAAGGAAGCACGATTCGTTTTGCAGTGCCAACTAGCTCCCATCCCTGACTTCCTTCCTTCCTTCCTTCCTTCCCGCCCTTTCTTGCTAATCTATTCGCACCTTTGCCATATTTCTCCAACGCACTCATTTATATTCTTCCTTGATTCCATTCCTTCACCTTTCCACACACATCCCTTTTGATGTTCTTTTGGGGAATTTTAATAAATTTGCAAAATTTGTCCATACGGCCTTCTCTAATCGGGCTCGAGGACGTTCCACGGAGTGTTGAAGGCTACTTCAATGCCTACCAGCGTGTCATTTGGTGGCTGCCTGCTCAAGGTGGTTTGTGCCTATCCAAGATTGGAGCACCTTCCAAAGACATTTCGACAGCGTCATGTGAGACTACTAAGGCTTGAGGTTAGCTCTGAAAATTCTTTTGCTTTTCTTCGATGCCATTTCCAACGCAATCATTTCACACACGCTTCTGGTCCTGGCATTTGCGTAGCCTTCAAGCCCATAAGGAACTCGATTTACTTGAAAGAATTGACAGTCGTTTCTGGGCCGTGTATTGTTACAACTTCAGGTGGGCTCTCCCTTCTCGGATACACACGACTATTCACAGATTCAAGTAACCTGCAGTGATCCAGCAGTGGATCTTCGGCAGTTCGTTTATTTTTCGTTGAGATGCACCGTGATTCAATTCACTCCTCATACTGTGAATTCCAGTCAAATTGCCAAACCTCCTGAGCTTCACTTCAAGGAAACCTAGGTCATACTTTTACCTTCAGCAGTGGATGACAGAAGAACCAGACTTGCGTGGAATGTGCGTCCAGTCACCACTAGACGAACCATGCAACGTGCGTCAGCCCGGACACCATCACTGCTCGAGACGAGAGGCAACGATTCGAGTGCGTATGTGGAACAGCATGCAGTACTGTAGTCCCTGTTGGACGTGAAGGTGACGTAACGAACTTGGCCTTCATCGATGATGTTGGCCGTGGTACTTTCCGATTTAGCCAATGCAGCGGATACGTTCTCCACCATTCAGTGCGTGATCGATGCAGGACTCGTTTGTAGCTTGAGTTGGAGCTAAATCCTCACCGCGTCGACAATCCTCTCGTGTCATTTCTATCATTCACTTGATACTCTAAAGAGCAGCTATGCCATGGAAGGTTCAATCGTCGACTCCATTCCACTGACACTGTACTCAGTAGTGAGTTAACTTCCTAAATGGAACGTATTCCTTCCTGACTACATCCATCGCTGCTGAGGGTGGAAGGAACGTGATTGTTTGCCTCTATTCGCTCTCTTTCAAATGAAGTCCAGGTTTCAATGCACATCTTCACTCGGTGTGAAAGGTCAGGAACAAGACAACAAAGGAAAAATTGACAGGTAAATCAGGGATGAGTGTTCAGGTCAGTCCGTGATGGATTGGCAGACAGGGAATGTGAGACCTCTGAACGGGTAAGAGGGTAACTTAAAGATCTCAAATTGATGAAGTATGATTTAATGAGTGGATGGATAGAGGGACAGACGCGGAGGTGTAGTGCTGTCGAATATTCCATCACCATAGACATCCATAGATTTGGCGTTATTGTTGCATTAACTACGAAGGCTTCTATTCCACCCCCACAAATTCCAAGCACCCACTCGCCTGTCATCTTTACTTCAGAGTGGCAGATTTTATTGCGGCACATGCATCAAGATGTGACACATGACACCCACGGTTTATCACACAAAAGCGGCAAAAGAATTAGCAGACAAAAAAACATTAGATGTGAGCCCGCTTGAGTAAGAAGGAACCGGATCAGCAGGCTCTCACTTCCATCCAATGCGTCGGGAGGTTGAAAACAATGACGAGTTATAGGCGACTTGATTACCAACCGCAATTTCAATGTACATTATCACGGAGGAACAGCTGACTTGAAATTGGCAGCTTCAGATCACCCATTTTATGGTTTCTTGAACAACTGAAGTGATGTGGTTGCAGTTGGTGGGGTTCAGCGGTCCAACTCCCCCTGCCACTGCGGTTGAAGCACCGATCAAAAGTGCTGTTCTGAATCTCAGTCTGTCGCACCTACCACTGTTTGCTCATCGCCTGATCTGCATGAAGTCGGTTCACTTTGAATCACGCAACGGTCTGCTGGGAACAATTTTAGCCTCAGCATTGTTCTAGCGATGAAGCCTTCCACAGATGTACCCTTGCCCTTTCGTCTTAAGAGTGAGTGACCTCCATTCATGCACTGACGCTACCGTTTCCACACAATCTGCGGGGCTTTAACATAAGAAGCGGACTCTGTAGCAGTCACTTCTCCGGTCTTACGGCAAGTCTTTGAATAAACTAGCGAAATGAGCGCACCAGATATCCTTGGATAGCTTGGGTTAGGCCTCACTTGAACAGACAATATCCTTCTCCTGGTGTGCAGGAATTCTATTAGTCTGCGTAGCGGGTAGACTCGGTCACCGCTTGCATTCTATTAAAAGACCATCCTACTTATCATCCACAAATTCTCCACCGATCTGTTCACCGCTCTTTACGATCTCTAAGAAAGCTAAAGTAGCTACTGGTACTCAAGCAATCAAATTTGAATCCATCTGTCTGCTAGGGATCTGGTCCCACAAATCCTGAATCCGCCTATTACCTATCAATGCAACTGTTTTCAGATCACCTTTCCACATTCCAAACCTCAATGCTACCATCCAGACGGTAGACTTCGATGTTAACGGATATGCTGGATCACCCAACTGTATTGCGGTCGACAGGCTTCCCCTCATTCTTTCTCTACCACAACCTCCATGAGCATCAACAACACCAGCTCATTCACCAGATATTCTGGCGACAGATTCAACGTGGAGGCCTGTTTGAACGACTTCCAAGCACCGACGACTTGCAAGACAGCATTTCCTCAAAATGCTACTTATTTTAATTCAAAGTAGTGCCAATTCAATTATTTGCATAAAAATCACCCACTACCATAGTAGAATTATGGATACTGTTGTCAGGACTATTGTCAATGGTGGAAAGTGATTGATGCATGCTGATATGAATACAGTGAACAGATGAAAGCGATGTCGACATTACGGTAGTACACAAAGTAGTCGGTGAGAGGCAAGGGATAGCAGGTGTAGAAACCGTTGGTGGAAGTGAGAGACGACTGTGGCTGTGTTGTGTGGTGTTGATCGTTATGCTGTCGCGCCTCTCAGTCAACCATTGGATAGAGCAAGTAGTTACTAGACCCGACGATTGTAGTGACGAAGGCGTAGGGCTTGAGTAGGATCCACCCTACTTCTGCAGCAACAACTTTCTGATTTGCATCAACAGCACCAGTACCGTTGGTAGGACATAGCAAAAGGAGTGATGGGGCAATTGATAAGATTCTGCATTAACTAAAGAAGTTGTGACAGTGGGAGACATTCATTGAGCACATAAATTAGATGGACTTTCAAACAGCCATGCCACTTGTCATCTCAAAAGAGTCCTCTTAATAAGCTTGACATCTAAAATATTTACCTAAAAAAAGTGATGGAGAAAAGGTCATTTGAGAGGTCACATGGTCAGGCTATAAATGGTGTTTACTAGGCCTGAGTAGAACCATCGTTTGAACTGGTTGGATTGCAGGCATACATGACATGACATGAGTTGACAACTAATTGCTTGGTTTTAAAGCATGACTTTGACTTCTCACGCGGGCATTTGCTTTCAACGCTCCGGAGAAAGACTTACTAGTACCTGCATCTATCTTTAGTACAACTGCAACAACTCACGCATGTCAATTCCATGTCGCCCATATTTTGCAAGTAGTGTCCACTTATCTGAGAGCCCACTTGACTAACTTAGCCGCCTCCTTACATTTTGAGATTCTTATTGTAATGTAAAAATAGCTTTCAAATCCAAAGCAGAATAAAACGTCTTGTTAAGCCTCTAATCACGGGTCTAGAAATTTCGCAATAAAAACCAGAAAAATGGTGTGTTTTCAACAGCAAGATTTGAGGCTGAATGACACCCAGCTTTCGTCAGGTCATGCTCATCAACTAACTCTGGGTTCTTCAGCAAGCAACACGTCACAACCGGTTGGTTGAGACTTATTAAGTCCAGGATACCTGAACAAAGAACGCCGATTCATTTGTCTGTTCGGCATGTAAACTCGCCTCAGACGGGCATAGCCATCTGGTTGGGTGACTTCTGGACAGTCCATTTTGACAGGGTTTATAACCTGATGGTGTCGTTCCATCCCTTGTAACGTGTGCGTATTCAACAAACTCGGCTGTTTAATCACGTCGCATCATAAAATTTGAAAAGAAACCAAATGCTGGTAATTGGAATAGGGAACGAAATAGCGACAGTGTGAATCAGTGAGCCGGTTGGATGCATGTTAGTATCACCACGAAGTACGTGCTCTGCTAAATGCTTGACCGCTGTGGTACGCATGACGCAACTTGTGCATCCGTAAAATTTATATTAAACTCCACCTTTTTTAACGTTTTCTCTCAGTATGCTGGTAGATGTCAAGTGAGCTGACTATCGGTAGGTGTCAGAGATTCACACTCTCCGCAAATTGTACCTGCGACACCAAACATACACATTCTTCACATCCTCCTACACATGGAACGCTAGAAGTTGTCCAGACCTAGGGGATGGAAGCATATTTGACGCGTTTCCATCAGTTAATGGTATGCACACGGCGTGAAAGCGATTAAGTAAGGAGATGGGACAGCTTTCCCTGAGGTGAATTGAGGAAATTTTGGTTCGTTCCCTCTCGTACAGGGCACCAAATGGGGACATAATCAAACTGCCTGCTGATGCAATTAACAGGATTCCAAGATGGCCTTATCACAATAAAACGCTCTCATTACCAATCCTAGTCCAAATGCCTCTTTAGGGCTCTCAAAGCCATGGCCAAATTATTGCCGACTAGAACTGATAATTGACATTCATTTAGTGCTCATGCTAGAATCGCAATCAGCTCAGGTATGCGTAATACTAAACAACTCATCCGTAACCCTTCGACTTCAAGGTTGCCACACACTTGTGAATGAGTTTAAAACGCGATGAGCCAATAGAAAGCGAGATCTGATTTGATTGGCTCACACAAAAGTACTTTTAGAAGTTGTGCCAGCCTCTGAGGTGAGTTGGTGAAGTGAGTTAGTGACACGGAGACTGGAAGGTAGATGTGGCGAGGTTTGTTTCTTGTGGGTTGTACTCCTGTGTCGATGAGGTGGTCTAAGCAGGAGGATGTGGCAAGACCACGGCAACAATGACCTGTACATTGAAGCACTTCTACTTGCGAAACAGCTTTGCTCTTCACTGCTTTCTTCAAGAGCAACTCGTTCTTTTGCAACTCGCCAGACAGGAGAGGCAATCACCGTTTATAGCCACTCTGATTGGAAGCTGTCGGGATCACGGGGCTGCGGCCTTTGTGCTGCGCAAAGGAATGTGGATTCGATCTGAGACGTCTAGTCTCAAATGTTGGCTTCCTAGGAGAAAATAATGCATATTTTAAAGCTGTGAAATTTTCTGCGCACCGTCCATCTTGATATCAACCCGCCATTGGGCTCTCTGCCAATTTGGGTCACGTTTTCGTCATAGATTCCGACAAGTGCTACGACATATCTCGAGAGGCGGGACCCCCTAAGAGGACAACTTCATCGAAACACCCTTCTACGTGGAACCTGAGGTGAGGGACGAGGGTGGATGTCTGGAGTCTGAGCATTCTCATGGCCTCCAGACATCATACACGGTTGCGGCACTCCACTCGACTGGCCGTTTGCCGAGTATGCGCACGGCTCTACGCAAATTCTTCAGACCTCGCCCACACCCAATCAGAACAAGCGTTTGATCACTGAGGGTATAAAGCGTCTTGAGTTCTATGTAGACGTCAATAGGAAGGAAGCGTCGGCGTGCAAGATGGAACCACCGAGTTTTATGTCACCGCAGCCGATGCAAAACTTGATCTTGACCCTCTCGACCCTCTGCTTCTCGCTACTGCTTACGATGCGCACATGCCACCGATAGACGTGCGTCTTTGGAACATTTGTGATATGCACAATGTGCGTCGATTGACCACAGTATCATCAAACTACGAAGATCTGACACAGGCCAAACTGACAGCCAAGAGGATTAATGGACTCTTCGCCAAATTCGACTTCATCAATTCTGAAATCCCTTAATCATCCCATGGATTCAACGGAATGTAGGTCAGTTAGCGCCTGAGCCTTTGACCACCCACTTGCGATTTGTGTTATAAGTGATGTCGATTGCTCTTTCCTCTTTTGTGAATTCATCGGCTGGTCGAAAAGCATGCTTCTTTGTTGACTAGGAAATTCCCACTCCAGAATGCAAATGGATTGCCTGGAGGAGGTCAAAGTCTATTTTACTGCACCCCAATGCGCCTGATATGTGCTGACAGCAAAATCACATAGTAATGGTGTCATTTTTTCCATCTTTTAAGCAATTTAGCCTGAACAACTCGGTCTCGTGTCCATAACGAACATAGCCACAGAGGTGAGTCAACACCACCAGCAAACAATCCGTCCAGTATGGAAACAGTTTACTGCAACCCTGGGTGGTAGAGCCCCTTCCAATTCACTCCACTTTCAAAAGCATAAGACAATTCTCATGAAGTAAAGAGTAGAAAGGAGTTAGCTTTATGTGCTGCCTTCGTGACACTAAGCTCTGAATGCCTTCACTGCATTAGGATAACACTGGTCTTCAGCCTTCCATTTGAGTGGACAGGCATCGGTACATTCAAAAACGGGCTCTGATAGTGCGCTCGTGTGCGGATGCGATGCTGACAATTGCGATCAAAGAAGTGTCACTGGAGGTGGACGAATGAAGAGTTCGTCTGAGTCGTGGTTGGGCCACCATTGACTGCTGACTGGATGGATAGGGGGTCAACTGTAGGTCACCGTGAGCGACAAGGTGAAGATTTATGTCTGCCGGATTGTGACTGGCTAAGGTATCATTAACTCAAAGCACGAATGTGCGTGAGTGGGATGTGGTTCAACATAGTTTGGATTGACTATGCATAAAAGTTGACTAAACGAGAGTGAAAGGATGCGAAAACAAAGGAGTTCTGAAGATAAACAATCGGCAGGCTTGAGTTAGCGTTAATTAATCTTGTCCGAAAGTCGGGCGTTGGGCGAATTTACTGCGTCGCTCCCATTGACTTGGTATTCAACCCATGACCACTTGATCAGTGGCGGTTGTTGAACCCGATTTGATCAAATGCTGACATTGATATCCTTCTGACGATTTAAATATTATAGAGGGCGACTGCTACGCAATCCCTGCTTCGTCCCTTAAGGTAATCGCTTCTGCACAGCAAGGTTTCAGAGGCTCTAATTCATTTCAAGTGGTGCAGTTGAAGTTGGTGAGAATTGCTAAGGAGTGGTGCTGGGCGGTTCACCACCTCCTCTTCTTACTGCAATTGAAGCAACGACTAATAGCGCTGTTGCGATTCTCAGTCCATCTCAACTGCAACCCTTCCTTGAGATCTCTCAAAGTCCGCTTACCTCCTGACCTGCACATACCTGGTTAGCTTTGAAGCAAGCAATTGACTAAAGCGGTGCCCCAACGACAAGGACTTCTACTAAAGTATTCTCGTCTTTCCGTCTGGGATGTGAGCGGCCTCCATTCATGCATCGATGTCAGCATTGATGCACAATCGATGAGAGTGAATACAGAAAGAAATGAACTCTGCAGCAGTCACTTCTCCGATCTTTCGGCACCAGTGACATTTGATAGGTCAACACACCACTCTCTTGGCAAGTTTTTGATTAAGGTACCAAAATGAGCGCTTCGGGTGGCCTTGAATACATTAATCTAGACTGCGCAGGGACAGGCAATGTCCTTGGTCAGGTGTGTAGGCATACCGTGAGTCCGCATAGCAGTTAGACTTCGTCACTGCTTGCATTCTATTATGAGATCATCTTGCTCATCACCCACAAGATCTCCACTGATCTGTTCATCGCACTGTACGACCCATAAGAAAGCCAAAGCAACTATTGGTATTCGAGTCATTAAATGCAAATTCATCTGTCTGGCAGGAAAGTGGTCGCATCGAGCTCGGATACATCTGTCTCTTTTCGACTCGATCGTTTCTAGATCACCAATCTACATGTCGAACCTCCATGCTACCGTTAAAATCGCATCCATCCGTTCATTCATCCACCCAGTTACCACACACCCATCCAAACACACGGACGGTAGGTTTTAATGCAAGGAAATTCGATTGACCACTTAGCTGTACAAGAGTTGACAAGTTTCATTCTCTTTTATTTTGACTTTTCAACGTCATCACCTAGTCTTCCATGACATCCATTAGCACAACGATTAGCATCAACAGCACCAGCATAATCTCCGAACATTCTGATGACAGACCTGACTTGGAAGCCTATTTAAACGACCTTAAACAAGGGACGAGATGCAAGACAGTAGTGCAAACAAAGTTGCTCAGTCGCAAGCATAGTAGCTGCCTCGAGTTGTCTTTTTTGTTAAATAAACAATCATCTATCCGCTTGTTGCGGCAGAAATCAGATGGATCCTACTCTAGCCCTACTGCTTTGTCACCACAGTGGTCGGGTCAAGGGGCCATATGCTCTGTCTGATGGCGGAAAAAGAGGCGCTCAGTGGCCTTTGCAACGACACAATGAGCAACTTAGACTTCGTAACCATCACACAACGCAGCCTCTGCTGTCTGTTCCTCTCACCAGCGATTCCTACGCCTATTACTTACTTGCTGCCGTAATTGTATCATCACTTTCAGTAGTTCATTTTACTCATTCTTGCATTCATAGTCATTGCTTCTTTCCTATCAACGATCTACTTAATTCCATTAAAGTAACAGGTAGCTTTTCATGATACAACACCGCTGACTCTTTTGGGTAGAGCATAATAAAATGAGTGATGGGGCGACCAATTTGGTTTTGCATCAACCAAAGTAGTTGTGACGGTGGAAGCTATCTGCCAGGCACACAAGCTAGATAAACTGTCAAACAGTCACATTAGTTGTAATCTCAAAAACAGTCCACACACTAGCCTCGACATCTGAACTATTGTCAAGAAGGAACATGGCAGAGTGAGGGTCAGTTGAAAGGTCACGCGATCGTTGCCTTAAGTGACGCCCGCTGCGTTTGTGGAGGCCCATAAAATGAAATGGCAGACACTAACTTTATGGTGGCTAACATCAGTTGACATCCACTAGCTTGGTTTCAGAGCATGGTTTGAATTTTTCATGTCCTTCCTGCAGAGAAAGACTCACCAGTACCCGCATCTCTCTGTAGTACTACTCTCAACAATTCGCATCTTCCAATTCTATGCCACCTAATTTTTGCAGGTGCAACTTACTCACCTACGAAAGCATTTAATCAACCCAAACGCCTCCATATAAGTTGAGATTCTTACCATATGAAAAAGAAAAAGCCTTTTTTAACCTCCTAATCACCGGTCTTTCTCAAAGTAGGTTCTGGTCTAGACTTAATGAAGTGCAAACCAGACAGTGGGCATTTTTAACATTGAGATTTGAGGCTGAATGACTCCCAGCTTTCGTCAGGTCATGCTCAAAGCCTAGCATTTATCACCTACCTCTGTGTTCTTCAATAAACAACATGGCACAGCCACTTCGATGAGGCTCAGCAGGTCCACGATAGCAAAACAGCGATTGTCAGGACATTTGTCTGTTCGAAGAGTAAACTTGCCTCACAGGGCCACGGGCACCTGATAGTGTGAATTCTGGACAATCCACCTTGAGAGGAGATGGTCTTTCTTCCCCCAAGGTAAATCAAGGGAAATTCTGGTTCCACCTCTCCATCTACCGTCGCAATTAATAGGACTCAAAGATGGTCCCAACACAATAAAACGCCCCTTTCACCAATCCTATTCGAAATGTCGCTTTAGAGCCCTCAAAGCTGTAGCTAAATTAGTGCCGAATAGATACGAGATTTGACCACTACTAAGTGACCATTTCAAAGTGGTAATCAAATCGGCCATGTAAGGTGGTAAACAACTCAGGCCTAGCCATTTAGCACCACCAACGTTAACGCACCGTCGTAGATGATTTTAAATGAGACGAGCCAATTGAAAGCGAGGTCTGATTTGATTGGCTCAAACAAAAGTTCATTCAGCAGTTGTGCCAGCCTTTGAGCTCAGTTGATGATGTGAGTTAGTGGCAGGGAGACTGGGAAGTTAGGTGCAGGGAATTTTATTCCTCGTGGGTCTTGCTCTTTTTTCTATGGGGTGTTCTACACATAAGGATGTGACAAGCCTGCATCTGGTACGGTCATACTACTATGCACCATTGGCTGCACACCCACCGGTTCACGATAATTTGTTAAACGTGTTAACACCTCCGCGTAAATTCCTCAAGGCCTGTCTCACGCACAATCACAACAATTGTGTGGACATTGGTGGTGTAGAACGTCTTGACTTCTACAAAGACGTCAATTGGAAGAAAGTGGTGGCTTGGAAAATGGAACCACCTTACTACTCCCCGCGCTGGAAGTCAACGCAGCTGAGAGGAAGTCCGATCTTTACCCACTTGATCTTCTACTACTCGCTGCTGCTTACGACCCGCACATACCACTACAATGCGGACGTCTTCAGGACATCCGTGGCAAGCATGATGTGCGTCAATTGGTGGATGGATGAACTCTCCACCAATTCCAACTTCATTAGTCCTCACAAACAGTACTCATCCTATGGTATCAACGGAAGTGAGGCCAATTTGGACTCGAGCTTTCAAACACTTAGTAGCGATTTGTGGTCCAAGTGCTGTCTAGTGCCCTTTTCTCTTGTGTGCTTTTGTGAGTTCCTCATCTGGTTGAAATGCAAGCTTCTTTGGTGATTTAGGTTTTCTAATCCTGGATGCAAAGGGATTTGCTGCGAGACGTCGAAGTCTAGTTGACTGTAACCCAATGCGTCTAGTATGGATTGGGAGGTTATTGGGGAAAATCCTGAAAATGTAAAACAGAGCAATTGGGTCGTAAAATTTCTTTTGCTGACAGCGACTTCATCCATCTATGAATACCTCTATGCCACCTTCCAAGCAATTCAGCCTGACCAACTAGGTCTTGTGTCCGTAACCATCATAGCCGCAGATGTAAGGCAAAACTGCGTGAAAACAATGCGTCCATCAAAAAACGACCTTCCTTCCAATTAGCACCCGTTTTCAAGGTGAAAAGAGGAGTCCGATGAATTATAAATTTGGCAGACACTCAACTTACTTCCATGGATGTGGTGCGTTCACAATGATGTATTGTGTTGAAGCTACACAAGTGGCTAAGTGCGCGTTTCCTTCGAGACACAAAACACTGAGTCCCTTCACTACATCAGGATTGCACTCCTCTTCAGCTCTCCATTTAAGTGGAAATGCGTCGGTACATTCGGTTTGGCACTCAGACAGTACCCTCGCATGCGGACGTGGTGAAAGCAACTATGATCCAAGAAGCGTCGCTGGAAGTGGACGAAGGAAGAGAAGGTGTGTGTATTGTGTGCTAGCACAGCTTGGCACAGTCTGTCAAAGTGTTCATTAAAGCCAGTTTACAAATCCACTTGTCATCAAAAGGTGTGGTGAGAAAAGCGTGTCTACACGGACTGCACATGCCTTCGTGCAGGCGGTGATGCAATGACGTGGCTGATGGGATGTGAAGTGACATGCAGAGCGGTAAACAGTTAGAGTGGCTCTTGATGTGGTGTGGTTGGCAATGAGTGTAGCGAAGGCGGACATTCGCAAGGAGTAGAAATAGCTGCACCTTACGTCAATCGGTGGTTATTTATTAGTCAGCTACACTGCTGATAACGTTGACATGTCATGTCTCCTTTCAAAGCGTCTGTGGAGAGTAGAATATCACACAGCCTAATAAAACCGACGCGCCGGTATTCTTGCATTGACAAGAACCAGCATCAAGTAAAGTGGCGTTCTAGTCTGTAGAAGCTTGGCATGCTCAGGTGCATTCATTCTGCATCCGTCCGAGTACACTTTAAAGCCTGCAGTACATCAATGCAATCGCATTGCTTGTGTTGCGAATTATTGCCTTTTCCCAACAAATTGGCTGCACTCAACACTTCAAAAAGTCAAAACGGATATCAGACATGTTTAGGTTTTCTTCATCAAGAAAACACCGATAGTGTCGGCTGCATCCCGAAAGCGTGTGCGAAGAGTGGACGTTGCAGTACAAGGCATAGGCTATGTCGTCTGAGAGTCGGTAAAGGCTGTCATATCTGGTGATGAGGGATTCGCGAAACAACATCCAGCCTTGGCTTTGATGAGTGTAAATGTGCAATCGGTTCCACATCTATTCATACCCCACCCACATCAATCGAAATTTTTTAGTTGACGTTGGAGGAAAAGTGGAAAAGAGGCACCTAGAATGTACCTGCTCACCGTTTTGTGCAGCAGACCAGTGCAGCAGCTGATGACTATCCAAAAGGAGTGCTCCAACCCATTTTATCTATCTACTCATGCATTTATCCGTTCACCCAAGCCTTTTTCCTTGGTCCTGCTTTTTGGCACCGGTAAGCATCCTTACACTTCAACTTCTTGCTGGATTCCTATAACACGCATTGCACACAAGCACAGTATGGCTCTTCGAGGCCAGAAGCACTTCCTTTGTGCCAGTCCCATCCTGGTTCTGGCAGTCTTACTTGCTTTATTCCTCCCCTCCCCTCCCCTCAACTTGCCTTCTTGTCTAAAATTCGCAACCCACCCTTCCATTCATTAACATAAGTCGGCAAGCACATTTCCAACCACGTCCGCTTTCACATGCTGTTGGAAGAGTCGATACCTGCCTAAATGAGATGCCCAAGTCATATATCCATCTCTTGGCTGCAGGAACTAAGCAAACATGCATGAATGACAAAATCAACTGGTGGATCATTTTACATGTAGGCTTGTCTCTTTGACCGCCCAGTGGAGCAGCCAGAGTTGGAAATACAGATTATATGAGAGACATTAGAACGACTTTATTGTGACACACTTCCATTAGTTTTTTTTAAAAATATCAATGGTCACCTCAGCAAGGCATTCACCACGTAATGTGGAGGAGGGCAGGGTGTGTTGTTCGTGAAAGGTACAGTCTCAGCTCTAAGTGTAGAATGTTCCATAATTGACGATCTGTTGGGAGACAACTTCACACACATGTTTCACTGATTTTCTTGCAGCTCATCTACTCAAAAGTAGTTCTCCCTTTCCCTCTTATCCATCGCTTCGCTGTTGGTGGCGGTACTACTGCCTCGGTTCGACAACTCTATGCTACGATATTCATTTGCCGCCATAACGCTCAGCCTCGCATCCACGGTCTGCTGATCCATCGTGCTCACTTTTGAGGGTAAAGTCGTCTCAGATGCCGACTAAGCCATCGCACGATACGAAACATATAGCTGTATCTCAAATACGGGCTCACGAAATGCTCTTCAGTTCTTTGTTCTGAACGCGACCAGGTTTGGCGTCCTCATAGCGCTGCATTACATTTTGTTGTGTTGACTTCTGTAGCAGTCAGTCGTTGCTGAGGGAGTAGAGCAACACGTCTGTCAACAGTCATCTGAGTATTTCAGCGTTCATTCAAGTGACAGTGTAAGTGCTAATGATTTCCTTTGCCAGGTGCTTAAGCCTCCTCTTTGTAGAAGATGGGGACCGTGATGAAGTCACATGAAATACCTCACATACGAGGCGTAGCTTAGATTGCTTATTTGCATAATTGAAGCAAGCAAACTCTGATTCCTGGTGTTGTCAAACCACTGCAGAAGATGCGACATCCACAAGGAAAATGTAATGGTCGTGGAAATATACTTATTTTCGTGTTGGTGGCTTGTGAGGAATTGAAGAGAAGGATAGAGAAGAGAATAGCGGATCAAAGGAGCATGTGTCCTTAATTGTTGGACACCAACGACTCGATTAGCCTCGAAACCGTTGTGGACAAATGAACATCTGGCGAAAGCAGTGAGAGCCGAGATATGGAAAAACTACCGCATTTTCAGTGAGTGACAAGAAGTGACATCACTTAGGCGCAATATTGTAAAACGGAATCGCCATTCTCAGCTCCTGTTACTATTAAATTCTACGTTCCTCTTCAAGTTATGAAGCGATTTGGAGTTCTTAAGCCTCGCTTGACAGAGAGAGCCATTGTGGAAGACAGGCGAAATGTTATTGAGGAGAGTGACTTCAGATTGAATAAATACCTAGGAGGGATACAAAGTCAGGCTCTGATCAAACTGCAATGAATTTCAGCTCTCCAGCAGGTGACCTGGTGCCTACTCCAGATTACCGCTTTTAGTTTTCAGACACTGAGCATGTGGAAGATATGTGTATCAAGCGCGAGGTCGATTTCGTAAATTTAGAGAATTTTCGATGGATTGTCTTACAATCCATTACCTAAGACTTGAGCACTTGTTGTGTCGGTATCCAGTACCGAAACATCGAGGATAGCATACAGTCACTTGCTTCGGCGCCCAAGGTAACGATAGGATGAGGCTTGAATGCAATTAGTCATGTATCTACTGCAACAACTCTCCGTCTTGCATCGACACTACCCAATCTTTTAGTAAGGCGTAGTAAAAGGAGCGGCAAAGCAATCCATTTGATTCTACATTACCTGTGTTGGCCTTACTTTACTTCAAAGAGAAAACCATAATTGGCAGATAACGACGACAGCTTGATGCCTCTACAATAGATCAACTAATGGAGAAGGCTTCAGAGTTAGATTAAGCAAGACGATAAGTTAGCACAAATGTCGTTGAAGAGGATCATCATCTATCCTCCCCAGAACTGCGTCGATCTCTTGTCTTTCCTACTCATAATCGGCACAATATTAGGCGAGGAGAGAACTAATTATTTGCCTATATCAGGTAAGTTTTGCGTCAAACGTTTAACAGGTTTTCTTGCATATTGAATGCACACCACTTTCTGTCATGCTCAAGTGTTACTCTAAATGATATGACTGAACATACGCACGTGCTTACTCCGATCATTATAACCGGCACCAACATGCGACGCTTAGTCTTTCTGTTTTCCAAACACAGCTTTCTTAGTAGTAGGAAAAGTTGCAAAGTCTATGCATGCTTGCCGCACTCACTGCGATGAGGTATTTGATGAATTAGGTGAACAGTGAGGGGGACGACGTTAAAGACACGTTGGTTGTAAACCCAGGCGGAGGA
>MIEF01006018.1:0-48263 GCA_001870725.1 Taenia solium | reverse complement strand
CCAACTAGTGCTCTTTGTTAACAACCGGCTGGTTGAATGTGCCTCTGTCAAGCGAGCTGTGGAGGCGGCCTACGTGGCTCTTCTACCACACCGGGCCGCTCAGCTCTATATTGGCCAGACGCGTCCAGCCGCGGCAACTTCCTCCGCTGCCTCCCTCTTTACCTATCTGAGTCTGGAAATGCCCACCACATCTTTGGACGTCAATGTGCATCCAACCAAGGCTCAAGTTCACTTTCTTTATGAAGTACGTCCTGTCTGTAAGTGCGTGCGTCATAGTCTTGCCATGTGGTTATCTAGTTCAGAGCTACAAGGGGTATTGATGTTTCCCATTACGGTGCCACTCATCATTGAAAGTGCGATCATAGGGCATCTCGCTTCAGATTTCTAGAATGCCCTTCACTAGGCAATGACTGAAGCGCATGGCCCTTGAACTCTTTTACAGATTATTAACTCAGGTTTCTTTAAACGCGTCTCTTGGTGAATGTAGTAAACAAGAAAGTGAGTTGTCCTTCCGTTAAGCTCTGTCATTTAATTGTGGGTTGGTTTACGGCAATATATCACTTCAGCAGAGGGATCCATTAGGCAGCTGTGCGATATACCCGTCAGGTTTCCTACTTGTTCTCATTTCTTTGTAGACTGGTGGGAGAGGAATCGAGTATCTTACCGCTTTCTACGTGCTTCTCATATAAAGCATCATTTTAAAGGTCAAAAATTTGTCCCCTGGTGTTTCTCTAGGGTCATGTAATTTTACAAGAGCCAATCAAGGCAATTTCGCAGATTATGGTGGTAAAGTTAAAAGCAGGAATATTGGTTGATCTCATCAGCGTTTTTTACAACTACCCCGGCAAGCTGGCTGCTCTTGCAGCCTACTATGAGCTCTGCCACTTGAGGTCGAAGGTGGCTGTCTCATTTTTATGTAAGTTGCTCCAAGTGCGAAGGGCTATTATTCTGACTTTACGGTAGGGTGGATGGAGAGCCCTCCATGCCACCGGTCACCTATTAGAACCACGACGACAATAGTTGGAAGGGTGAATGTGAGCACTGTTTTCTGTCCCCCGAGTTGTTACTTATTACTACTCAGAAAAAACGTTGATTTTTGTGCTTTGTTTGGTGTAAGGGATTGATTGCAGTTATGGAGACAAATTCGTAGCTCTGATCACACGAGAAGTTCAGTGGCCCTAAGCAAGCCAACTGGAAATCCATGCGTTGGAAGTCTTGTTGCGCATTTCCTCGTTCATCCTGTACCCGTTTCTCCAAAATAAGTCTGAAAAGTCTGATTTTGGCGGAGAGGCAAAGAGTAAGTACGTCACCCATTTCCTGTTTCCTAAAAGGGAGCGCTAAGACGGTAAGGTGGTAGGTGCTTAACTGGAAGCTTGTGTGATGTACGCGACGAACCCCGTGTGGCTGGATTTGGGCGAGGAAAAGCCGACGGGATTGTTTGAGACCTCAGAAAAAAGGCGCCACACTGTGGACTTTACGCCTCAAGGAGAACCGAGTCCGACCTTGCGCAGGGGGCTGCCAAACGTCTCTCCTTTTCTATTGCACGGTTGAGGGTGGTACCTAAATCTGGTGACCTCATTAAAGCAAAGTCACCAAATTTTTCAAGCTTCTAATAGCTAATTTATTTGTTGGAAAATTATTTAATTTTTGGTAATTCTATTCTTGATCACATATTTTTTTACGGTAGTCAACGCTTTTAATTCACTCTCTTTGCCGTTTAGACATTTCTCTGTTTGTTATTGCTTAAAATTATAAGTAGCATTTGTCATTAGCACTTCGTTTATCGGATTCGAAGTGTTGATGGCAGATCCAGATGAACGGTACCGCGTTAGGGTTAAGCTCATTGTTCGCATAGTGGACTTTGGGGAATGTCATCCTTGTTTCTGCGGCATTTTAGCCACTTTCCGGCTTTATTTTTCTTTCCTCATTTTCAAAAAAGTGTGCTTGATGCTTAATAGTTTGGAATAGCCTTTTTTCTTTAATAAAGTACCTTTCTATGGCATAGGCCCAGGCCTATGAGGTGATTTGCTGGTTTACCTCACACCTTAACAGTGCAATTTTAGCGTAATATTTTCGATACAAATCAAAACACAACAAATACTATGATTTTCTTTCCTGCTTTCGGGAATGTTACTAATTGACATTTTACGCTCCCAGAATTACCCCATTAGCGCAGTCTTGGTGTATGATAACCACAATTGGAGACAATTCATTTCGCTTTTCTTTTCCACAGGATGAAATAGCGGCAGGGATTCAAAATGCCATCGAACAGTCCCTAACGCGCTCCTCTGGCTCTCGAAATATTCTCTTTCGCTCCCTATTTCTCAAGGATTTCCAGGACGACCAACGGCCTTCCACACCTCCTTCCTCTTCTCGTTCAATCTTTACCACCCCCATTAGCACGCCCTCGCCTACTCTCCGAACCATCGCTTTCTCCCCCACCCCTCGCCTTACCACTTCCACGTACCGCCCTGAACAACTGGTACGCACAGATGCCCGCGATCGGCGTCTAGAGGCTTTTCTCAATCCTTCCTGCACATCTCTCCAGAAGCCGCAATCGGTCAGCCCCGATGTCATCTCAGACGCTGAGGTCTCCCCTCCCAAACCCGAGGAACCGACTTCGGAGTCTACCTACTTACAGACTAGCGAGACAGTCACGTTATCTCCAACACCCCTCTCTGGTACGCTACCTCTATTCCTTATTATCCATGTGTGCGTAGATGAACTGCGTCTGCGCAAGGCTAGAAGACCCGTGCTGCTTGAGTCAGTGCTGACAATGAGAGAAGCAATAGAGGCCAGAGCCTCTGCAGACGCGCGCTCTCTACTGCGAGAATGTGTCTTCGTGGGTTGCGTTAGTCGCTCCAACTGTCTCGTTCAGCAGTCCACCAATCTACTGCTCATGCGGCTTCATCCTCTCGTGAGGGAGCTCTTTTACCAACTGATGGTCGCCAATTTTGCTAATCATGGCGAGGTGCGTGTGAATGTGATGAGCGCGTTTTGCAGACGCTGCCCAGAGTATGCATGTTTAGAATACCTCCCTGGTTCCGATCAGTAATGGCGATCTGCTGTATAGTCCCAAATCATCACTATAACCGTAATATGAAGAATGACTTACAATTAGTGCACAGAGAGGTTGAAAGTATTCAGATATGGACAGAACGCCGTGGTACCAAGGCGGTGGATCAAATCACGAAGACTGAAAACTGTGCAGTTAGATATCAGTTTGACTAACGTTGTATCACCGCATAGTGCCTTTCTTTCGAACATTGCCCTTGGTGCACTACACGGTTACATTCTAGACATAATCAGAATGAGTCTCCCTGCGCATTGTAATCAACTAAAATTAAGGAATGACAATGATCTGATAAATTATTGTTTTATTATAGTTCTCCACCCCTATTTCTACCTGTGTAGCCCAACTCAAGGCGCCTTCTTTCCTAGATGTTGCTGTCCACACCGGCACCAGTTCGTGCCCTACTAAGTCTGGGATTGAGACGAGCTTTTTCAGAGACTTCGCCGAGTAAAATCGCGGCATTTGTAGACAAAGGCTGTTTTATTCTTGAAAAGCGGAGCGTCATGTTGTGGGACTACTTTTCCATGAAGTTGGAGACTGATGAATATGGTGTCCTGCAACTCTATACTCTCCCATTTTTGCTCGATCAGTGAGTTTGCACCAACGTATTATCTGGGAATGATATTCTCTCATTGTAATTATTGCAGTTTCATCCCAGATATGCGGCATCTTCCCACTTTCCTGGCTCGGCTGGTTAGGGAGGTTAATTGGAATGAGGAGGGAGCATGTTTTTCAGCAATTTGTCGGATCACGGCGAGCTTTTACGCGAAACGATTGAAGGATACGGTGAAACTGAAGCCGACAATGGGCGAGAGACGTGGTTCCACTTTGGCGAACTCGTCTGACTCCTCAATAAATGAATCGGAGGAAAAGGGGGAGAAAGACGTGGAGGGCGATCGAAGCTCCACTTCGTGGAATTGGACTGTGGAACACGTTCTGCTGCCGTCAATTCGGACGGTCCTACTGCCCAGTCATACTATGTGCTTCCCTACTAAAGAGGAGAAATCTCCGGCTCTTCTTAAACTCACATCCCTACCAGATTTATACAAGGTGTTTGAGCGTTGTTGATTTAATGAGCACGTGGGTTAATAATATCATAACTTTTGTTTGTGGCCCACGCGATTCCCTTACCAAATATGCTGAAGTAGATGGGAGTGAGCATCTGGCAGCCAGCGTTTCTGTACGGGTTTGCTTCCATAACTGTTTGAGGTGCGTAAGTGATAACTGGGGCCTCAGTGGGCACTCGTGTCTGACCACCCGTTGCTTCAAATGGTAAAATGCGGGGAGGTTGAGCGACTCAGTAGGAGGAGGGGGCTTGGATTTTGCTCCCTTTCGCACCCTTGGTGGGCGGGGAATCATTGGGCTTCGCTGCTGGCACTTATTATGGCCCAGAAGACTTCTTAACTTGAGGGGCCAGAGGGCAATTGTTTGTTGCGGGAAAATTTGGCGACGAGGCAGAGCAGACTTAGTTGGGGACAATGATGCGAGCACCCGCGTTGGGATCTAGGTAGACTTCTAGTTTGTTTATGTGGCAATGGGGCATTGTGTTACGCAGTTTTCATCATATTATTCTTCCTGAACGTGTTTCGGCATGCTCTAATTTTACTGAAAACACGATACAAATGAAAAATTTATAAAATTTGTTTAAATTGTGTTAAAATATTAAGTTTCACTCTCATTGTGTTCCAGCCAATAGAATTTACCGTTTCCGTGGCCATATTGGATACGTTGACCATCCGTTTCCCCATTCAGGTCAGTTTAAATCCGTCGGTGGTGTGCGCGTGTTGTGTGTCTTCCATGCTTCCAATCAGCGTTGTTGGAGCGTGCGCACGTTCTCCAGCTGTTTAGAGTTCTTTCTTCCGTAAAGATGGTATAAATTCGCTTTTTCCTTTAAAAGTGTTCACTGAATGCACGCATTTTGATGCTGATAGAGTTTTGTTAACGTATGGGCTAGGAAAGATGGCTAGACTCGAGTGCGTGATTCGGTGGCTTGTTGACCATCCATTTTATTACACGGTTCCTGAAGTTTCGTTTTTTCCCCATTTTTAGTGATGGTGGATGAGTTCCGGCATCAGCAACGTCGCTACGGTCGATTGAGCGAATCATCGAGGTATGCCCTTTGTTTGTTTTGGTGGTTTTCTTTGTCGATCTTAGAGGATCCCTAGTTTCCAGTATTTTGGCATTGATGGACCGGCTTGGTAGCCGTTAACGGTTTTGGCTTCCTTTTATTCACTTGGCAGATCAGCGCCCTAATTTACTTCAGCCTTAAATTTCGACTTTAATTTTTCTTACATGGTCGGCAAAATCGTGGTGATGTCTCTGCTCTCGGTCAGCATTGCTCCCTCCGAGGCTATTTTTCGTCTTTGGCCCCTTACTGTGATTCCGATTCCTTGATTATTAAAATTGATAGGTCCTTATACAACAGTGGCTTTCTTGGACTGCGGGATGTATTCTTTTGTTTGATATCCTTGTATGAAGATAAAACTTCGCATACTCCTTACCGACTCTTCTGTGCCATGCTGCTTGTGTCAGGTAATGTGTATGAGTCGCGACTGTTGGTAGTGGTGTGGTTATCTGCAGAACGCGCGGTTTGTACTTCCGAAAGTCGTTGATGAGTTATCTTAATGCGGCGCTGATGTGCGGTCAATTTGTTGGCGATTTGTTGTTCATAAATTTTCCTGTGATGTGAGTGGCTTTGTGCATATCACAGTTGAGGGGTAGTTCCTTAGCTGCCTGCCTTCGTTGAGGTTGCGAAGGTCGACGGACGTTTTGAGGCGCAGGTGCGCTGCTGGCGCGTTTGTCCTTTTGGAGTGTTTCGGGATTAAGGCTACAGTGGGGATGACCTTTGAAATCGAGCCAGCGGTGGGCGTCCCGCCCATGCGAGGAGGTGGTTTTGAGCGCGGAGTGATATTTGGGCTGTTTGGCTGCGAGTGCGGCGCCGTCGTGGTGTTGCTTCCCGTCAGGAGGCGAGATGGGTGGCCGCACGTAATGTGACTCCGCCTTAGCTTGTCACAGTTTGTTTCCAGCGGTCCCTGGGTGGCTTTGTGCAGTTTTCGTGCGCAGCTTATTCTGTGGACGGGTCTCGCCGTTCGCGCGGCGTAAACTTGCACGACTCGAGCGCACTGGTGGTGTCCCGTCTAATGCGTGGTATCTCTCCTAGGAGTGATGACGCTGATGACATTTCGAATGAGGCGGGAAGCTTCAAGCAAAATTCCTACAGCTGCAGATCGGAGAAGTCTCGGAAACAGAACATACGTGAGGTCGGTTCAAACTCTTGACAGAGTTTTGACGGCATCTGTGTGAGAAATTATTCGCCTGACCTTTCCTTTTCGACAGCTGCGAGACGACTTTGATTATGATCCTGAGCTCTACGGAATAAGACGTTCTGAGAGGGGCCGCAAGGCTTCAACGCGGCATGAAGTTGATCGCGATGATTCTTCAGGTCGACAATCTCCCATGGCGCGGGTTCCCGACCCTTCTGAATCTGAGTCGGAGGAGGATGAGAGTTCGTCCGAAAGCAGTTCCGATCGAAGGCCCTACCGTGTTAGCGTTAGCACCTTGTTGCCGAGATTTGTGTTCCCCTCATATCCTGCAGTTGTGTTACCAATCTTGTGTTCCTTCGTTTAGCAGACTGGCCGATTTTCGGGTCGAACACGTGGTTGCCGGGTCAACTATACCAGCGCGTTCAAAGACGCTAGTGAATCTGAAGATGAGGCTTCGTATCAACGGCAGAATGGAAGTTCGATGGACAATCGTGCCCACCGCGGCTCCCTGGCAGCGAACCTCAATAGGTTGGTCATTCTGGATTTTACAAATTATTTTCCTGTGCCCTTTGCTTTACTCCCCGCGGTGTGTGTGGTCGTGTCCACGGTTCTCTACGCATGTATTACATGTAACAATAATAATTACTTGTATTGTGTGCGCAGAAATCAGCACGCGCTGCCTCAGAAACCGCGAGGGCCTCTGATAAGGATGTCTGGAAAGGCGCCCGAAAGGTTAGAGCACACTACCTGCACGCCTTGCTCTCATCATTCCATTCATCCTATCTCACTGGTCTGTTGATTAGTCCATCGTCTTGCACTGCATGCTTCCGCTTTTCCGTCTAACACAGGTTTCAACATTCATAATTGCCACCACTCAGGCCGCTCATTTTCTATTTTGTTTGCAGATATTTCAACCCAGAAGTGGCGAAGCAGGCGGACACCTCAGACGCAGAGTCCTACGCGGCTCATCACGGGCACTCGTCAAATGAGTCGTCGACTGAGGATTTGCGATCAACTCAAGTCGCCTATACGGCTGGTGAGACTGGGCAGCAGGAGGTTGATGTGATTGAGGAAGTTCTCAGTCAGGCTGTGCGTCGTGTCGGCGCCACGGGAAACTCCACAACATTATACAACTCTCGTCTTGAGAAGGATCCCAATGAGGGCTTTGATCCAGCAAAGGAAAGAGGCGAAATGCAGTACCTCATAAAGTGGCGCTCCTGGAGTCATATTCACTCCACATGGGAGACGGAGGCGTCACTGACTAGCCCTGATCGGGGTTTCCCCGTCGACGGGATGAAGCGCCTCTACTCCTTTCAGTCGACAATGAAAGAAAGGAAAGCTCAAGAGGAAATGGCTAGCCGCGATGAACTGGAGGCCATGCTTTACGAAGATGAGCGGAACGAGCTTCTACTGTCAGAGAAGATGGAGGTTGATCGGGTTGTTGCTCACAGTCGTGACAAGAAGAAGGGTACCGTGGACTATTTGTGCAAGTGGCGCCGACTTGACTATCGTTTCTGCACATGGGAGTGTGGTCAAGTGATTGATTTCCTCTTCCCAGAGGCGGTCGAAGCCTATCACAGAAGATGCAACTCCACCACGCTGCCAAATTCACGCCATGTAGCTCTTACGGATCGGCCCCGGTTTGCCCGTATCCTGGAGCAGCCCAGCTATATCGGGGGTGGAAGTCCAGATCTGCAGTTGCGTGATTACCAATTAAAGGGTCTCAATTGGATCGCGCACGCCTGGACTCGTGGTAACAGCGTCATTCTTGCAGACGAAATGGGTCTGGGGAAGACTGTTCAAGCAGTCAGTTTCTTGTCTTACCTTTTCCATGAGTATGGCATCTACGGACCCTTTCTCATCGTTGTTCCTTTGAGTACCATTAGCAGTTGGCAAAAAGAGATCGAGTTGTGGTCACCAGGGCTCGACCTGGTTGTGTACGTGGGTGATCATATTTCTCGCCAGTTCATCCGCGAGCATGAGTGGTCGCGCGCTGCTGGAGTCGGCGGGCGACGGCAGCAGATGCTTAAGTTTAACATCTGCATGACCACTTATGAGATACTGCTGAAGGACAGATCGTGGCTTGGACAAGTTTCGTGGGCTGCGTTGGTGGTAGATGAGGCTCATCGATTGAAGAACGATGCTAGCCAGTTGTACAAAGCCCTGTTTGCCTTCGAGACCAACACCAGACTGTTGATCACTGGTACGCCCCTCCAAAATTCTCTCAAGGAACTATGGTCTCTGCTTCACTTCTTGATGCCAGGACACTTTGACAATTGGGAGGAGTTCGAGGACAACTACAGCCTCCAAGGTCAGGCTTCTTCATCTGCTGGGTACGAGGCTATCACCCGCCTGCATCGAACCATCGAGCCATTCCTGTTGCGCCGAGTGAAGAAAGATGTGGAGCAGTCCTTACCCGCAAAAACGGAACGGATCCTTCGGGTGGAGATGTCGAAGAAACAGGCAACACTATACCGCCTTATACTCACGCGCAACTATGATGGTCTCATGAAAGTCACTCATGGTCATAAAACGTCTTTTATCAACATTATGATGGAACTGAAGAAATGCTGTAATCATGCAAACCTTATAGCCCCTCCAGCCGGGGAAGACCAATTTCAGTCGGCTGAGGAGGCTCTTCGGGATCTCATCAGAGGGAGCGGAAAGCTCATGCTCCTTGATAAGTTGTTGCAGAGGCTCAAACCCCAGGGTCATCGCGTTCTCATATTCAGCCAGATGGTGCGCATGCTGGACATAATTGCTGAGTATCTACAGTTTCGTGGATGGGGGTTTCAGCGTCTGGACGGTTCGATTCGTGGTGAGCTGCGAAAGCAGGCGCTTGATCACTTTAATGCTGATGGTTCCACTGATTTTTGTTTTCTCTTGTCAACACGGGCCGGTGGTCTCGGCATAAACCTTGCGACAGCTGATACGGTTGTTATCTTTGACTCTGATTGGAATCCCCAGAACGACATTCAAGCGCAAGCGCGCGCGCATCGTATCGGGCAGACAAAGCAAGTCTCCGTCTATAGACTGGTTGTGAAGGATTCGGTTGAGGAGAAGATCATTGAGAGTGCAACTCGAAAAATGTTGCTTGATCACTTGGTCATACAACGCATGGATTCTGCAGGCAATCGCGGTGGTGGAAATGCTCGTAAGTCTGATGCAAAGGGTCAAATTCTTACTGAAATCTTACGTCACGGTGCTGAAAGCATCTTCAAGCAGAACGATGAAGAAACTGCCGAGGTGGAAGTTGACATCGATGATATTTTGAATCGTGCCGAAACGAGGGATGCTGATGGTGAAGAAGATCCTTACAACCCGGCCAATGTTCTTCTTTCCACGTTTAATGTTGTTACCTTTGATCAGTCGGAACAAGAAGACCCAAAGCCAGTCCAAATTGATCCCTCAGGCAAATCGGTAAAGTCCTGGTCGGAAATCATCCCTGAGGAGATGAGGGAGAACTTGAAGCAGGTGCAGAGTCAGGAAGCGCTCCTCGATCTTGAATTGGGGCCTCGACGGCGGAAACAGGTGAGGACCTTTCAGGCCGGCCTAGATAACGACAATTACTCAAGCAGCAGTCCTGGTAGCGATCGCAATGGCAAGAGGCTCATTCGGCTGTCGGATAAGGAGGTGCGCGCTCTTGTTCGGGCGATGAAGCGGTTTGCTCGTCCACTTGAGCGCATAGAGGCAATTGCGGCAGAGGCTGAGCTGCCCTCTCGAACGAATGATGAGGTGCGTGAAGTAGTGGAGACGATAATAAATGGTTGCAAGGCTGCAATCGGGTCAGCTGCAGAGGAGGAGGACAGTTCGAAACAGAAGGGTCCGATGTACTACTATGGAAAGGTTGCAATTGCCTCCAAGGCTCTACTTCTTAGTCTAAGTCACTTGGAGATTTTATATAAGGTGCTCCCAAGGACCTCGAAAGAGGATCGGTTAAACTATGACCTTCCATTTCCTACAAGAGGTGTTAACTGGTCTACCCCATGGAGTTCTACGGATGACGCTCATTTGCTCGTTGGTGTGTACGAACATGGCTATGACAACTGGGAGGCCATAAAGTTGGACGCTGACCTTGGTCTTGGTTCGAAGTTGCTTCCACTAGGTGCAAATGAACGACCTCAGGCAAGCCATGTTCGCGCGCGTGTTGAGTATCTGCTCAAGGCGCTGAAGAAGCACTGTGCCAAAGATGGCTGTGAGGACTTCCAGAAAGGTGCTCCTCGTCGTCATCACAATAAATCCTCAAAAGAGCATAAAAAGAAGCACGCAAAACGTCTTTCAGGTTACCTCCATTCCAACGAGTCTTCTAGACCGGGCATGAAACCCAAGTCGGCAGAATTCGTTGAGTCTGACGATAGTTCCTCCGGTTCTGATGGGGCTGCTGGTGAAGCAGATGCGCCTTCGACCTCAGATATACCGCCGTTACGTATAAAGAAGACACCCCAGAAGCGGCGTTTGAAAGTTGAGAATGCTGATGATCGACCGTCAGCGAAGAAAGCCAAGATGAATGAAGAGAAGGTGAAGCATGAACCCATCCACTGCACAACAAACCGGAATCTGACTTCTTTCACAAAACAAGAGGAGGAAGAGTTCCGCCAAATGCGTGGTTCGCTTTTTCTCAAATGTAAGCAACACCTTCATCCCATTAAGAAACTGTTTAAGCTACTGGAGCACCTGGAGAATCATGGCATCACTGAAGGTGAAAAATTCGATAGGGTGATGCTCGGGATTGGAGAGCACATCCGCACTTTGGTGGGAGATATCGAGGATCGAGAAGAGCGTCATACTTGGAGGCATCTTTACTGGGAGTTTGTGCAGAATTTCTCCGAGAAAGATGCCTTCCAGTTGGAACAGGCTTATAGTATGGCAAGAAAGAGTGAGTGGCTGAAACAGGAGGCATCCTCGTCTAGGTCCTACGACAGAAATCGGGATGAGCAAGATCGTAAGGATCGCGATCATCGACACCACCGTCATCGACATCGAAATCAGGAGGGTCAACACTCACATCTCCACGACGATTCCATCGGTGGCAGAGACAGCGATAAGTCAAACGATCGCCATCGTAGTCGATCCCATCATCGGCACAACAGTGATGCAGGGAGGGCGGAAATTCTTAACACTGGTAGCGGTGTTGTCGGAGGCAGTGGCAATGGCGCTGTCCATCGTGGTTTTTCGTCAAGTACTCTCGACAAACGGTTTAGTGGGGACTGGTCTAATCGTAGAAACCTCAGCAACACAACCGAGAGATCGCTGAAGCGTCGCATCAATCGAAATGATTGGTCTGGCAGCTCGGGGAATCTCAACGCCGATCGGTAGGTTTGATTTACTCTCTACGCTTGCCGTTAAACCTTTCTGTGTCCCAATGCACGTTATCTGTTGCAGATATAACAATGCATTCAATCGATCCAGTCCTGGTTTTCCTGATGCTTTCAACAACCCCGGCATGCATAATCTCCATTGCCCTCGCGACCTCAATTTGAATTCTACCTCTAGTAGCATCCCCCCACCCTATCCTTTTCAGCCTTCATCCTCGCAGTTTTGCTGGCAGGACCAAAAGGCGGGCCCGTTGCTCTCCTCTCCACCTTCCATGAGTGGCAGCAGCATCATCCCCCCACCGATTGTGGCACCACCTTCCTCCTCTTCATCTCGCGATCCCCGATTGTTTCACAGTCGCCAGTAGGGGAGTTGTGCACTTCCCTCCGTGCTTGTACAGTGTAGAGACTTGGTGGTGATGATGAGGACGACCGTCAGACGCTTTCATCTGTCTTTTTACCTCTTGTATAGATTGTTTCCTGGCGTGTTACTTCCCTCTCCCCAACTGCTACAGCCTTGTCATTCTCGTCTTCATCACGCAAGATCATTTTTTACCTACTATTCGTGTAATGCGATTCTTATCGAAGCGGTTCTCTCCCAGTAAATCCGCATATTTTGTACGCAGGTGGTTATTTTGCGCTTCTAATGGTACGGTTTAGTTGCATTGGGAAAGGTGCTAATGCTAGGGAGTCAGGGCGCCTGGTTGAGGCGGCTTCAGTCGCGGGCTGGCTGTCGTGCCATTTATCACGTTTGATTCATGTTTCAGATCCACTGTGAGAGGTGCTTTTATGACGTTGGCGACGGCCTTTCGATAAGCATTGAATTTAGTCTGCAAGAACTTGGTGGTGGCACTGGAACGTATCCTTGCGAGTATGCATTTTTCTCATGAGCCCTGTGGGACGCATTTGAGTTGCTGAATCAACGTGTTAGGGTGGAGCCGTTGATTTTGATGTGAATTTAAGTCCCTACTTAGATGGCAGCACTTTCTGCAATTGTTGCCTTCAAGTGCTGACCGTCAACAACTGCAAATCACAACGTGACCTTCTGTGTGGGGAATGCGAAAATACATTTAAATAAGCACTAAGTTACTGACAAAACCACTAATTCTAATCTAATTTGTTGGCTTCAAATATTATGGGGTTACCAAGGCCATTATTTTTAAACCAGCACCTAGCCGTGGCATTTAACCTTGTGACATTGTCAGTTTCCAACATTATTCATCGGCCCGATTTGCACTAGATCCGCTCACTTCCAAATCCGATCCTCTGCTGTGTATGCAACAGCCTTGCTGTTACAACCGTAACGACGTCACAGTTGACGGGTGAGGACAATCCACCATACTTAATCTATACTTTTACAGAATATAACCTAAAACACGGACTGAAGGATTGTTTCGTAACAAGTCGATTTTTATTGTCGAGTTGTCTCTCAAAGAAGTTAGCTTAGAACCAATTCGTGCCCACACAGTCATTTGTATGCTGACAAAAATCGCCAACGTCCGAAAAGTAATCATTATTATCGCAGTTGATTCAACTGTTGGAGTCGCATTTTTCGCAGCCCCTATGACACATCCGCGCGCACGCAGCGAAACAACACAACCACCCAGGCAGTGTGGCTATCGATTGCCAGGCCTGCATGTACTGCGCGCTGATTGGTAGGCAAGTCCACCGACGCCTTGAATGGCAGGCGTGCAGGCACGTGTATGCGATGCTGAATTGAGGTCACGTACGCACTCGGTCTACACGACAGCATGAACCGTATACATACCCTGCTTGGGTAGCCATTTCAGCCGATCAAATATGTGGGCTAATGGTGGAATTTTAGAGATCCCAAAATGGTATTCGTTTTTCAAGAACAAAGCTAGCGATTGGTGTTGTAGCGACTTGATTCTATTCAATCGTTTAACAAATTCGGAACTGTGTCTAAAGCTCATGACTATTATTACACATTGAAGTAGTTTAAGTCCAATTGGAGGGTGCAAATGATGCTTCCGATATTTTGAACAGGCATATCTTAGAACAAACGCTACAATAAGAGTAACTCGAAGAGTGTAACACTAGGCGAATTAGTAAAGGAGGCAAGAATAGGATACTGGTTGTCTTCTTTGTTGTCATGGCTCATTTTATAAAATTTGCTGTTATACTCCAGTAACAAAGGGATTTAGTTAGAAATCAATAATTTAACTTGGAATAATGTTTCTACTTATAATTTGAAAGTAAGGCACTTAAGACGGCACTAACACAAATGTGCAAATAAGTTAAGGTTCCTTGTTGTGAAAACAAATAAATAAAGACTTTAAAATAAGTTCCTCAAAATCTTTGGCCTACTTCTTTCCAGCGTGTCCTATGCAACGAAAGTACCAAAAAGCTTGGAACGACAAAGAATTTTGTGGAAAATTGAAAGTTCAATGACTTTGCGTTGTTTTTACATATTCCAATTTTACTGGTTTTCAAAACTGATAAGAATAACAATGAGTCACTAGGACTAGCCCTCCGCACATAGGATTAAGAAAAATTATAAGAAATTGGAAAGTAAGCTCATTTTGAAAACTTCTTTAATTAAAGTTCCTTGACCCTAGCAAATGATGTACAAACATCCGGTTAGTGGAATGTTTCACTTATAAACGGGCACAATGCATGCGAACAGAAGTCTAAAATGATCTTATGGGAAACTCTGCAGCATGCAATTAGCAAAAGTAACTTTTAGATTGTATATGAACAATACTACAAGTCGGATTCGAAACAAATCTTTGATTTTATCTACTTAGATCTAAATTCCAAAAATCTAACAAAGTTGTTAAGAAATCTGTTTTCATCCCCTTGCGTTATCAACATGATTATCACATTTGGGTCACCACAAAATAAACTGGCAGGTGTTTATGCTGCAAGTGCGGAGCCAAACTGTACTTTGTAAAGAAACAAGAAAATAAGCAGAGTAGTCACCTTCGACGCTCTTTTAAAGAAGCCTTTGATGGAGGAACTTGAAACAAATGGTTGCATAATTATAGGACCTGCTTTGGTAGAGGCATACACCCTTAAACAGAACAGGCTTTTCATTGCACATATAGAGAGTCAATTCATGTTACATAATTAACAACAAAATGGTCATATTCGCGAACTTGAAGCGTTCTTAATGAGAAAGGAAAACGAGAGAACAGTACCGAATATGTTTGAGTGGAAAAACGAAATATTTGCAAGATGGATGCAATATATAAGTAAACAGTGGCCGTTTAAGCTGAAAAAATGCAATAAAGCGGCGTTACATCCACATCCTTCTTCGTCAGCCATTTGTGATTCTGTTATATTTTCAGCAGACTTCTAAGATGAAAAGCGTAAACAAATCACAGAAGAAGTCTCTGACCTCTTGCTAGTCACCCCACCCTTTCCATTTAATGCAGGATCTCATGAAGTCAACCAGCTTTTAACTAAGGTCTCACGGTAAAATATGCTCCTAATCTCTTCCAGGTTGTCATCATTACTGGAATCACTTTCTATGATCCCGATTTAATGACCTAGTCATCCATCGTTGTCGACTCACAAGATTTGTACAAAAGTAATCCCGAAGGTATTATGAAAATATTTGACCGATACACTGTGACAGTAGAGTGGTAGTCCGTTGACAATTGTGCTTCGAAGTAATCCATTCCGCGGTCAATTTAATCCGTGTGAACAGTTGTTAACCGTCTCATTAATCGCAAGTAGCGTATAAAATTTCTAAGATCCTCCCAAAAAGACTTTGGATCCGGTTTTTGATATCGTTCAAGGGACATATTTGGATCCTAGAGATGAGTATTGATGTTTCAAGATTATAATCGGGTCCGCTATTTATTCGACTCCTTTTAGAATAGTCGCTTTTCTCGATGCTGTAGTTCCCACGGGTTCCTCAAAGGGCAAATCAACTAGAATGTGAGCACTTTGCGCAAAAGCAATCGATTGACGCGGTGCTGGGTGCTGTGTTAGCAAGGCGTAGATGACGGTGGCCGTCCAGAGGGATATTTGAAGCTCTCCCATTTAGTTTTGGCCTCTTCTCTCATCCTGATGCCCCACTCAAATACCTGTGTCGTACAAACAAACACCATGAAGGTGGAGTGATGTTCTGATTTCCAGCCAACTTTGGCTGTTGCATCAAGTCTTGGTTTCCGAGAAGATGCTAGGCAGGTAGGGAAAATGCTTCTGTGACGCTTCTTGGGATGTTGTTGAGACTAATCGATGTCCTGAAAGAACTATTTATTTACATCGAGAGAGTTAGCTACTCCCCATATTTCCGGAAAAAAAACAATTTCTGCCTAAAGCTTTAGTTCCTTTCCAAATTGGTTTTGTGCCAATCCTCATTATTACACGGAATGCCCCTTTTGTGTTTACAGAAAAAATAAGTTCTTATTTAACTCTGTATAAGTGGGAACACATTATGGGCTATTCTGCAATTTAGTTTACCGTTGAATCGTTGTTGTTGAATTCTACGTAAAATTTTGTAGCGCTAGAATATTCCAGTACTTTAAAATCCCACTGGCCTTTCCTGCGGATGAAAGAGGTCATAATACTTGGGCAGAATATGCATAACCGATATGCAGAAGAGATGCAGAGGGGCAATGCTATGACTCAGGAGCCATACTGCCAGGCAGAAGTATAAAAGTGGAGCATTAAGTGCTCCTGAACTCAAAACGAATAGTTAAACAAATAATCAAAGGATTATCTAGGCATTCCCTCCTATACAGCTTCGTCCTTGGCGCTTCTCATGGTTAACTTCCTGCGTCAGTCGCCACAACGTAGTCAATGCTGTAAGAAAAACAGCCACGAACCGACTGCAACAATCTTCGAATTTCCGTTCAACTGGAAGGATATCTGACTTCAATGTCACCGATCACTTTTGATGGTTGCATAGGATAAAAAGTTTTGTATAATTTGAAAACTGTATGATGGAAAGGAGTATGTGAACCATTCCAAATTTCCGTCGTTAGTCATGGGCAGACTGCCCCAGAAGCAGAGTCATTTGAAAAGGGCCGAGGTTTGAAATAATTCCGTGGGGATAGGATATGGAGTCCATTCCTCCTTTTCACTTCTATCCCATTTTTGTGCTGGGTTCTATCCAGCTGGTAGAGGAGTGGAAAAGATATGGTAGTTTCACTTTATTGATAACTTTAAACAGGTACCGTAGACAGCTCTGTAACGAACCTTTTGGATGGTTCAGGCCATCTTCGCTTTAATTGTTAACAGCATTCCTACAGAATAAGGATTGGAGTTCGTTACAGAGATTCTCATCTGCAGCAAATTCCCTTCTTCGTTACTTTAAGGTTTAGCATTCAGTATTTGTCCTTGGAATTCCGATTTGCTTTCTACTCCCACCAATATGGTGTTCCGAGCCTTTCTTAAGGTCGAAAGAAGACATAATACTTAGGCGAAATTTATACTATCGACTTACTGATGGGGCTGTGAATCTACCAACATGCCCAAAATGTCATGTCAATGGGAGTAAGTGCAATGGCCGCGCCCTTCAGCATCCATGTAACCTGAACGAAAAGATAAACAATAAGTTTATCGCATTGTTTTATCATAATAAACGACGTACATAACAAGCATCATGAAATATTACTCAAAAGCATTCTACTTCCCCAAATATTCATCCCTACTGCAAGTATTTAAAACTAACTGGGAGAAATCCATTATTTTGTAAAGGTCCAATTTCCTAACTGGAAAATTTGTCGGTTATGAAATCGAAAACACCCTTATCGAGTGTAGTGAAGCCAAGAAAATTACAACTATAGTAAAGCACAAAAGTCTAGTACAGGTAGCCTTTCCTCTACTATTTTTAGTAGCAAAAGTAAAAAAAAACAACTGAAAATTCAATCCATAGTTTTGTATGGGATCCCTCTCAGTCTTAGGAAGAGGCTAAAACAAAAAAATTAAGTGTTAGGTTGTTGTGGCGGTAACTAATGCACCAAACTTCTTGAAAGAAATTATGACTTTGCAAACGTCACGATTGCACGTATAGAACCGACGATCTGGATCGGTGGGTAAGGGGCAGATCAGTGAAGCCAGACACCTCCAAATCCCATGTTAGTATCAATCAATTACACCACCAATAGCAGCTGCGACAATGGTGGAGGCTATTCTCAATAATTCTGTTGGAACGGGGTCGATTCACATATAAGGTTGTCTTACCTTTATATAACGTAAATTGACCGCAATGGATCAGTTATATCAAAGGTTTGCACTACTTTTGTTTTACCTATCGTATGGATCAAATGCTTCCAATTTTATAAATTCATTGTTTCTTTGATGTAACTAACTAATCTGGTGGCAATAGGTTCTTTAGGACCTCCGTAACATTTCAAATATGTCATGTGGTTGAAGTTGTGTAAAATCGATAAAAAATTAAGGTAACTGTGGCAGAAAAAAAACGAATTTGAGCGTAAAACAACGGGCAAAGTTCTGTATGAAAATCCTCATTGTACACAAACATGTTTAAGGTGCAACGATTAAGTGCCCACTTACCTGGATACGTGATGGCTTCTGATAAAGTTTATGAGCGTCGTAATTTAAGCATGACGTCTCAGTGCTTCCTGTCGGTATCTTACCCTTTAACGTAGGTTTTTGAAGGATATGAAGGTATGCAACTACTTTATACGGACTAAAGATGTAGCATGCAAAATCAGAAACTTTAGACGTTGCTAAAAGCACTCGAAAGTTGCATTAATAAACGTCTAAAATATGGCTAAGGAAGATCAGCCCGAACGACAGCAGGGGTAACATGGGCTCTGACTCAACAGAGAAGCTACTACTTGTTGAACAGACTAAAGCATTAAGCTGTAAGGTAAGACTCGCTCCAGCACGTAAAAGTAGATGCAAGCAGTCGAGTTTGCAAACGGAAGCCCCAAAATTCCAAATCTACTATGAAAACCCCCAATTGCAAGAAACAGATGATTCAACAATTATGCTAAAACAATAGCATAGGTATGCAATTACACAATGATGCCAATGTCATTAACCTAATGAAAGCGGTCCTCTTTATCTAATGAAGAGCAATGAGTAAAAATAAGCAAACCTCAACTGTTGAAATACCAAGAAGCTCCAATTGCTCGTCTCAAGTAAATTATATATTGAGAAAGCATGAAGTTCTTCAGACTACATCATTTTCGGTCGTACTGTACTACCTGCTGCTGTCATCACCAATATGAGTCAATGCATTCACATTGAGGCTATACAAATATTGTGCCTCGCTTTACAGGCACTGCTGCCATTTCAAAGTATAATAGGAAGCTCCACGTCCATTAAAACTGAGGAGGAGGGGAAGGGCAGTGCCAAAAAAGAACTCTAAAAGCAAAATACACGTGACAGCATGATAGCAACTTCCTCAGATCCATTTAATACGAAAAAAGAACGCAAAATCATTAACTTTTTTAACTTAAAGCGAATTTACTGGTTGTCTCAGAAACTTACTACACCGAAAAGTTAGTATGGTAGGGAGCGCTATTGAACACAGACCACTCTAAAACAAAGAAAGGACGTTTTTTGAGGATAGCACGTTCATCCACGACACATCTACATGCGAACGACTATTTAAATCAGGCAGTGGCCACCAAATGGGCCTTCAGAAAAAAAACTAACACGTCTAGTGCGTCTCGAGCAACAAAATTTGTGATGCGGAAAGTCTGCCGACATCGTGCATGTATCAGTATTCAAGTATATTACTGTGGCCTAGAGCTAATGTTAAATTGACATGCAATAAGTTGACTGTCAATAAAAATTTACCAACATGTTATTGCTTTCAATGCATTAGATGGATTTACTCTTGTGGGTCTTCGTATAGTGTGTGTCAAGTCAATTCACCAGTTGCTTATTACCAGTATCTGCCTTAAGAGCATTTATAGCGACCCGAGACTTCCCTGAGGACAAAAGAAAGCCTTGTGAAGAAGGGAGAGAGGCTGCTGGCATGGTCTGATGGCCAGTTCACATTGACGGACACCCAAAGTGACCCGTTACCAAAACCGAGAGTTAAAAAGCTAATGTATTAAGTAATATTGAGGAAATAAATGCTAAAACTGAGTCTAACGAAGTCAGTTCGATGGGGACTTCATCACCATCCATAAAATTTATCAGTAAATTAGATCGCTTTTCTTGAGATATTGTGCGATAAATAATTTAAAAATTTTTCAAATCCGCTCAGCTAAACGTCACCTTAAATTTATCAAACTGGAGAACTGACAATCGTACAGTTAGGCTGCAATGCCTTTGTGGTGACCGAAATGTCATAAATATAATCTAGCGCATCTTTAAAGTAGCTCCTAATTCATGTTATTTCACACGATAAACTTCTCGTTATTCTCTTCAGATGTTTAAAAGTTATTCTTTAGAGGCTGAATTTTCTTGATTTGATGTGCTGTGCTTCATCAGCTCTTAAAATCCAAGCAAAATCCTTTCTTATCGGAAAAATCTGACTGAATGCATTATTACTTCCCACAAATTCTTGAGTAGGACCTAATGACCTCCGTTTCAGAGTTACTAAAATACAGATCTTGGATCATATTAGGTCATCAATAAAAGATTGTTCCATTTAAGAATAGGTACTTGCACAAAGGTTATCTGCAGAGTAATCTTTCAATCTTTCATTGTCTCTTGAATCTGGTGACTCACTAACCGCTGCGCACGCTCCGTGATTCTTGTTCGTACATGGCTGTGACTGAACTCTCATCTCCAAGGCGTGTTTGAACGTCTCAGTCGAAGTAGATCTACGTGCAAGGAGTTAATGCCTTTCACCATCACACGCTCTGCCTGTGCTCAACGAGGTGGTCGAATGGTCAATGCTGCAATAGAAGAGTTGTAGAGAGCCTATTGGAATCTCCAGAAGGCCATCCCGCCCAGCGGAAGTACAAAGGCGGAGTCTTAAGTGACCAAGAAACCAAAACGAATGGTTAAAAAATTGTTTCAATAATTCTAAAAAGTTTATTCCGTTGTTTTAAATTCATTTAAACCAAAATGACCAGTCTTTAAAAAGCAGACTTTCCTTCAACTGCTAGTGCACAAATGAATTTCAACAAATTCATTCGAAAACCTGAATTGAAAAATGTGCATATGCACCAGTACACATGAGTATTTACTTAGGGGAGAAGTGGTTGCGGAAAATGCTAGGAAGTGAGGTATCCGTCAGTGCCATCGGAAGTGATTCTTAAGCCCCGACTATGCGAGCTGATACTATCTGCTACGACCAAACTAAATTCATATTAGACCCGAAGTTTTTAATACGTTAAATAAATTATTGATGCTGAATTAAGGGAGTAAGTGCACACTTAAGTGGGGCACATTGATGTACATAAATGCCATCTATATAAAAGGCTTCAAGCGCTTATGAAGTGCCAATAAAAATTCCTCGAATAAACCCTATTATTGATGAGATCGCTGGTAAATTTTGCCCCGCGCAAATGGATTTTACTAACGGTGGTACACTTGATATGGCATTAGAGGTGGTAGACAGGTAAATAAACTGGCACGTCCAACAGAAAATGACACATCCCGACATGGCACTCTTGAAGCTCAGCTTCTGAAAAGCTCAACATTTTGCATCAAAAGGAGCTGAGCAACCATTCATGATGATATGGTACAAAATAAGTACACTTTAATCTTTACAAAATTGCAATCTTACTTGAATTGGGAGGAAAAGCTAACTAACGGGAAGTGATGGTAAAAGCTCAACTTAATTGCTGCAAACAATTTGGCCTAAGCAAACTGGGCGTTTTCACCTAGGTAAAGAGGAATCTTGTACCATTCCCTTGTAAGAATAACCAGGAACAAGCATAAATTTGACATCAGAAACACACCACGTAGGATGCAAACCATAGTACGCTTTGAGAAGACAGTGGTATGGTGCAATAAACTTGTATAATTCTTTGTTTAAGCTCAAGTATCCAAAAGTAAGTGGCAATCTGGAAACCTACTTATAGTGCTCGAGATTTGTCTGAGGACAAAAGATGACACATTGCTTATCGTCGGCGTACGGAGGGTCTTGCGGGTCAATGATACGCCCAGGGTGTCAGGCTGCCAAGCTGAGGTAAATTGAGGGAGCACTCAGTGGCCCGTTAACAAAACCAACAGTTAACCAAACAAGTAGAGCATTGTATTACTAAATCGGAATTCATCAATTGCAATGATTCTACCCCTTTTGGTGCAATCAACTTTCCTAGCGGCATAAAGTTGACGAATAAAAATTGTGGAAAGGGATTTGAGTATCTTTTGTTTGCAGCAGGAGGTAATTTATTGAGAAGTAATGCTCTTAGCTAAGGCGAAACATAAGAGTTGTCCCTAGGCCTTCTGGTCGCTTAAAATATCCATTTATCCGGACGAAGAATTTGTCAATTGGTAGCGGTACAATCTGAGGATGAGCGAGGAAGATTCCCTACAATAGGCCTCTTCAACAATTCACTACGTCTGTCAAGTGTATGTATCATGCGTTCTCTATCTACGCATGGCAGATAACCGGTTACGCCTAATCGAGCTGCAATTCCTGGTGTCATTTAGGAACAATAAAACAACTGAAACGTACTGCTTGATACTCCATATCAGTCCATATGCCTTTCATGCCTAACTTTTCCCAACCAAAGCTGACAGAAAACTGTTAATTTCCATAATCTTCCTGCAAAATTTATGGCTTTGGGCTCAACTAACCTGGTTGTGACAAGATTAAAAAACCGTTATCTGTCATAAACTGAAGAGGACTAGACCATAATGAAAGTGCTGAACTAAACAAAACACAAAATCTCATAAAATCAGCTCACCAAATCTTCTTATGAATTATATAAGCTGTAATACTTCGATTATTTGTTTAAGGCTTCGTTTTGATTCCAAGGTGATTTTCAATTTGCTATTGCATTTACACCAGGCGGCATGGCCTTTAATCAAACTGGTAGCACCCAGCAATTATTTACATCGACAATTCAGATTCTGCCTTAGTATTATACATTCTTTAATCCTCTACTACATTTTTGGTGATGGAGATCGACTTCGACCTCAAAGGACATCATCCTGGTTCATACAACTGACGATCTCCAACAGAAGGGTTGGAAATGACATTTACTACCGGTGGCTATCCCAGTCTCATGTTTTTTAGGAATGTTGTTAGCAACTGAAGAAGAGCTAGCCATGAATTGCTGTTAGGCCATTGTTCTCACAACAAACGATGGGTATAAGAAATGGCTCGCACGTTTCTTCTTGCCCCTATACAGTTCCCAAATAGGACAAAAATTTTGAACCAGTGAAATTGCTAAGGAGGATTAGTGACGCTGTGGTCAAATATTTCTTTAATTGCGTGGAAATTCGGTGATTGATCAGATTATTTTTAAAGTGTTTTCCTTATGTGATCGACTGTGTTGTGGTTGCCGACACGAGAGGTTTACCGAGAGGCGTATCAGAGACATTCCTTATGAGAAGAGGGACTCTGCAATGCTACGACTGTGTGCTCAACTCAAGGCTCTGGGCTACGTCAGTAGCCCCTAGCTCTTTCCTAAGTGGGTAAAGCATATTCTGCTCAGGTGTCATGCCTTCTTTCGTCTTCAGACTGGTCTTGGAGTGCAATATTTTTGCAAATAGTTTTTGCACATCTCATTGGAAAACTTGGAATTGTCTTCGAAATTATAATATTCCTCTGTAATACAAATAACAACAGTGTTTTCGAGGGATAGTAATGTGATAAAGTTGCAGGCTTAAGCAAGGTATCATAACACTTGAGTTGTTGAGCAAAGAAAAAAAGTCGTAAAATGCTTATGCCACCTTTCTTATGGGGAAGTGTGCAAATAAAACCCCAAATCCAAATTTGATGACTCATTCCTTCTGCAATTAAACTGTGGAGATTTTACTAACCAGTATTTGTGAAAATGAGCCAGACTCTTGTATCCCCACCGTCAAAAAGAAGAGGAAGTCTAAGTGCATTTATTCGAAGAAGTAATTGTTCGCAGATTTTTAAGGAGAGAAAATCGTCCAGATGAAAAAGGAGATTTAAACTGTCTCATGGCGATGAAGATCTCTTAGAGCTTTATAGCACTTACACCAAAATAATTCAAACTAACACCTATTATGAAAATTGTTCATAGATCTAAATTGCTTTTGCAGCCCAAATTGTATTTTTTTTCTTAGAGTAAAATGTAAAAGGAGCAGGAAAAAGCATTGGAGTACACAGATCTTTACGTGTTCTTGCGTGACTAACTTGTGGGTGGCAAATCAATTTTGTTTTTTTCTTCACCATGAATGTTTAATTTCCTTTCCATCATGGTTAATCAAATGTTAATATAGCGACACCCACCAACAGAGTTCTTAAAAATCACAAGTTTTCTTTGCTCTCCTTACGAGTGTGTGTAGCTGTAGTTTCCCTGCAGCCAGATATGCTACGGGAGACAATTTTGTGCCAGTTTTAATTAATTGGTGACGTTAGTTTTAGTACATTAACACAGTTATGTAGTTTTCGTGGTACGTGGTAGTAATTAAGGTGAATCTCCACACGAATGATAGAACTAAGGAATCAAAAAAAAACCATAAAATGGGTGCCTTGAGATCGTTAAAGCCCACAAGTTTCAAACCAGTACATTCACTGATGCTTAATATTTCATGACTCGGGGAATGATGAGCATACCAATTCTCTACCATCAATAGTACATTAATTATGCACCGATATAATAAAATGCAAAAAGTGGAGTTGGTCTGAATCATTTCAAAGGCATACAACACGTGACTGTAAGCCTTGGTTGTCTAACTTTCCGTTTCAGTTAAGTGGATACTTAGGACCCCTTATTGTAATTCTGCCTTGCAGCATGGTCTGCGGGCCGTGCCAGCGGCACCCAGGCCTTCTCTAAGTCGGCAAAATTTCTGTTTTAAAACCGCGACCTTTTTATACCATCGGTGGCAGCGAAAAGTAACCCCGATTCCAAAAGATAGCAACGTTGATTGCCACTATTGGGCGTCAAATCTTAAAAAAGACGGAAGAAGGTCATATGCTGTTGATAGAAGAATCGTTGACTGTCTTTAAGGGAGGATTTGAACATGACATCAGCCTTAGGCAAATATTCCAGTTCCGTGTTTCCCAGGAAGGCTATTGACAACTGAAGCAACACTAGCCGTGGTTCTGAACCATTTGGAAAAGTTCACTACGGAGCTGTCTGCGGTACCTGCATAAAGATGTCACTGAAGTGAACAGGCGATGCTATCCCCACCTCTCTACTAGCTGGATACAATCCAGATATTAGAGCTATCTGGGCAGTAGTAAAGCGAAAGCAAGTTGGCAAGGAGAAATGGAAGTACTTTATTTCCTTAAAACTATTTTATACTCTGCCTCTTATTAAACGATTCTGCATTAGATTACTGTCCTTGCTACTAACGATGGGCAAACGTGATAGCCGGCACATCCTTCCTTCCTCAATACAGTTGCCAAAGAGAACAAAGTAAGCAAACAACATTAACACCCTCGATTTCATGGTACAATTGCAGCACTTCCAGTCTTTCTTAAGGACGAGAGAAGTCACAGGACCAAAGTGCCCACTTGACCAAAACGAAGAGCTAAACAAACAATCCCTGCATTGCATAAGTAGTTGCAAATTTGTCAAAAGTTATTCTTGCGACTTGAGACTCTGGTAAATACCATTTCTTAGAGCCTGTTCCCCTTGGTTAAAAACTAGAAAAGTATCCATGGTATTTAGAACTTAAGTGCTTATGGTTTAAGGCCGTTTCAAGTGAACAGTTTCCCTGCGATTCGTAATTCTGACACTCAAATGTGACTCTAAAGAGCTATGCTGTGCTCAAGATTTTTATTATGTAGCGGCCCACTAGCACTGATTGAGGTGTGCTGACGCTGACTTATTCTCACTTTATTCGACTCACTTTCACACATCTTTTTTTCGGCTGAATTAGTTTTAATTTACCCTGACTTGTTTAATAAATGGGTCTTGTCGCTCTTTAGTTTTTCAGCCTCCAAAATGGATTTCAATGCACTCGCAATGGCCCCGGAAGTTGCTAAGTGAATTTAATTTCTGGACTCCGTTTGAAATGTAAATTCCTCGATACGTTATTACGCCATGGTCAAATTTGGTCACTTCGCCATTCTTTCTCAAAACATCAAATAATTTTTGAGCTTCTAAAAGATTAAGGCGGTTCTTTGATTGAAGGAAATTTATTATACTGCTGAGAGTTAAATCGTTTTTAATCTATGGGGATTAACATGGAATACATACGCTTGTATTATTATTAGCATTTTGCTAGATTCTTGAGGAAGCGCTCTCTTATGCTTTAAAAAACATCACCTGCATCGCTCTCTCCACACCCATGCGATTAGTTGCCACGGCAACCGTTACAAATAGTCATGATTTATTTAAACGAAGTACAGCAAGCATATCCACTGAGTTCTCGTACTTGCATTTGGCAGTCATAACATCTTATTCAAAAAAGTTTGCCTTCCACTATGGCCTCTCAAGTACCGCTTATTGAAAAAGCTAAGAAATGAGGTGTATGCCGTACCTTTTGCGTATTTTACGGTTTTTTGTAAGGAAGGTCAGGTTCCGGTTCGTAAATTTTAAGTACTTATTTGCTTGTCTTCAAGATGTCAAAACCACAATTATAAAAAATGCTATTTCTAGACATAATAATTTTTTCTGGTTTAACAAAGCATTTTAGTCCGTGTTTCTGCGAATGAAGCATAACGTCACACCTTAAAGTTACTATGAGGCCATTTCAGAGCCAGGCAGTCATCCAACAGCGGTTTGCCGACAACTAAGTTGGTTATCTGCAGGGGCGACGAGACCATTCCCTTGATTGACTTTCCTCTATCAGTCCAATTTGTACGAATTTATTTAGCATCATTGCTAAATAAAATTAAATAAATCCTTAACAAGTGTGCGTCGACTAAGTATCTAGCCTGGCAACTACTCATGGCTTCACGTTTTCCAATAGGTTGGTGGCAAATCTGGCACTGGAGCCATTAAAACACAAGGTGATTCAATTTTTTCCATTGACGACTTCACGGGATCATTTTTTTACACAGCATCACTTGCGATTCTCAGGCAAAACAGAATTGGCACAGTGGGCTGCATAAACACATTCACACACGCACGCTCAAAAAACACAAAATGGGAGTGTTCACAGAACACTAGATCTGGTGGCTTGGGCGCAAATTTTAATTCCTTCATTTCTTACTGCGTTTTTCATCGGCCACCATTTTTGCACATTCCCAGCACATCAACCTCATCTCTTACTCGACACACCAGTCACGTCTCAAGGCCTTAAATCTGTGTCAGCAAAGAGTAAAATATGAAGAAAAGTGTCTGAAAACATTAAGCAAGTAGATCATCTCTCCGGTTCCGTCATCCCCTCCGGGATTACTGCTTGCTATCTTATTTTAGACTGTTTAAATCATTCAAAATATGATTGCGTAATGCTTTTTTGGCCTTGAAAGTTCGCAATGGTGAATAAGTCCTTGTAAAGTATATATTCCCCAAACTCCAGGCATTCATTTACTTTTTGGACCACTGACAACGCAGTAAATTGGTCTATTTGAAATGTAGAGACTTGGAAATTTATTCCATTTCATGCGTTGTGGAAACGCCGTGAGATTTGGCTTTGAATTTATAACGAAGCATTCCGGGATGAATATTCTTCCCACTAAGTCGTTTGGGTGTCCTGCCCCACAACATCTATTAAACGCGACCTCAGCGATTGGCGAGCCGCAATCACACGAATAATACAAGGCAATCGCAAGGTGTTGTGAGGTTCTAAACAGCTGTAATGCAATGCTGTAGCGATTTGCTTAACTCTATGTTTGATTATGCGAAGCTTAAATCCCCGTCCAGTGTGCATCCGTCGGGGAATATGGCCTCTGGCCAATGTCAGTAGCCCCTCAGTCCTATAACCTGGCAAAACATTTTCTGTCATACTGCCACCACTACTTCCTAGGACTTCACGCAAGACTTGGGACGTTGCAATCCATCTTAAAAATTTCACCTACAGACCAATTTCGGGAGTTTTCGTTTCAATTAGGCAAAATAACAGAGGAGGCTTTAAGTTGAAGAAATCGAGACTATAAAGGAAGTAATTTTCTCCCTTTCTTTGTGCGCCAATTGGGAGAGAAAACAAAATCACTTGCTCTGCCTTTTGTTGGTTTAAATGTCAAGGTTTTTAAGCATATTTGTATAGCAAAAGGATATTACCAGCTAAGCGTAGGCCAAAGTCTAATTGAAAAGTGCTTAGTTGATAACTGCAACGCTGTTTTGTTGATAGCACTGCGTTTAACTATCATGAGCCACTTCCGTTTGAAATTATAAACAAGCATTATTTGAGAGCACCGAGACGTTATGAAACACGACTTACAACACGATTAAGTGAATGAAGGCTGGCAGGTGCTTACACAGTTCCTTTACGCGGGTTTCGTATTGGGGATTTCACTATTAATGAATTGGGAAATAAATAGACCACCTAATCAACCGTTGTCAAAACATCCCGTAATCTTTAGCGCAATCAACACCAACAATAGTTTAATGGTACCAACTACATCCCGAGGTAGAATTTGTTTTGATTACGGGCAAAGTTATTTATAAATAAGCTCAAATGCCCAAACAGCGTACTTTAAATTCTCGTCTCCACTCTTCTTTCCAAAGTTTGTTATTTTGGTTTAATCACTGCCAAACAATCGTAAGAAATGGACCTAAACTAACTCAGCCTAACGAATTTCATGCTTAATTTAATATTTAAGAAGTATTATTTCTTAACTGTAAGAAAATTAAGCTTAGTTTAATTTTCGGAGTCATTTTATTTACCTGAGCGCATAATACGAAACTAAAAGTCGATTGCGGGAAAAATCAAGCAGAATTAATCGCGCAGTACGGCACGATGTTTTAACCAATAAAGTTGAGCACCTTTTTGCTGGCATTTGAATTTATTTAAAATTGCACTTGTATCAGAGTAAATACGACATTTGACTTAAGTCTACCGCTACAAGACTTCCAGACCTTCGATTAAGTGGGTGCCAATTCGCATTAGCTCCATTAGAATTATGCAGAGTTTCATGCTACACTGTCCTTTCACTTACGCATTGACATCGAAAAGCATTTTTTTGACAAAGACCCTTTAACATTCCACAAAGTTAGCTTATAATTAGTGGTCTGAATCAGGACTAACATACTAAAGTCGAATTTGACGAAAAAAGATGGAGAATATCACCTACACATGATGTAATAGTTTATTCTTAGTTTAGATGGGGTTGCTAGAGGCGATAGTCACCCTAACCGTTTAAATGTTGACATGTCTGGACCCACTTGGACGACACGAACGGAATGATAGAATTCTAAAGTCGTTTAAACTTTTGGAATTGGAAGCGGGATTAAGAATTTATGGACAGATCAGATAGATAAGCGCACGGGAGCTTCCAAACCCATTTGTTGTGTCTAGCGGATCGAAGAAATGATCGACAAAAGTGAAAACTGTTTGCCTTCATTTGAACTCAAAGCACTTGTTTTCGCATGCGTTTCACCTGACAAGTTTTCGAATTTGTGGTGACATTTGATTAATTGTTTGTCTTACAACTAAGTGAGGATGCAATCGTGAAGAAAAGTAAGAAGAAGAGTAATATCCTACAAAATTAGAAACGAAGAGCTAGATACCTTTATTACTTTAACTCCTTCATTGCATATGATAAATAGTCTACTAGATTTTCACAGAGGTATCAAAAGTCGGTTCACCTTTATGTGGAAAAGTTACTAACGCCTTTTTGTGTACCCCTCATTTCTCCGTCGTTCGAGTCCATCAATTCAAAATGCGATTTTCCAGTAGCAGTTGTTAAGATTGCTGTCATAGAAGGGAAGACACTCTACTTCCCTTCATGCGACACGATAGCGGAGTTGATCTACACGAGTATCAACTCAACGAACTGTCGTTCACGCTATTTGAGCGGCTCGCGTGGCCCATTTGAATGCTTTCACCTGCGTCAACGAGTATGACTCCTAGATTGTTCAGCTTATTCAAATGGTAAACAATGTGGAAATTACTTTGCATCTGAGAAAGATGGTTACGTAATTACTGCCAATTGTCTCTTTTCTACAGAACAAGCGGGCCCAATTTTCCCTATAGAAGGCATTGGATTCGTAGTTGGTTCAATGCTTCTTTTTCCACCTCACCTGTCACACTCTTTGATCGAGCAGAAGATTTGGATAGGGACGTTTTACTGGAAAGTGATAAATAAAGGGGTATAGGTGCCATGATACATCTCCTCTTCCTCGTGGACCGATGGCGTCCAATCTGTCACTAATTTCGTATTTACTAACTGCCTCTCACCCAAAAAAGTGTTTTCAAATAAACATGTATTACAGATGGGTTTTAAAGGCGAAAATGATAGGTTTGACAAAAGTCTGCATTTGCATCTGCATGTTTAAAAAGGACTTGAGAAAAGAAATGACTAATGTCACCAAGAGTTTATTTGTTAGGTATTTGTCACCCACTAACCTCAAATGGATTTAAATAGGTGGTTCACAATGCTCCGAAGGATGCATCGAAAGCCTACTCTTTCACCAAGGGTCAGAGATGCTCAGTAACATGCATCCCAAGTCTCATCTTTGTGAGCTCTATCAATTGATTGAAGGTGGAGGAAAATTAAGGCTTCCCGCCACCGCCATAATGCTTGTCTTTTGTTCGCCTTTTTATGCACATTTATAGGTCTTATGAGAATCAAAAGGATTGACAGGCGACTGCTAAAGAAAGCGCAATTAAGTTTGAAAAATTGGCTTCCACTACTATTAAAACTTCATGTGGTTCCAAATCGTTAGGTTATAATGGGATTATTAATTTCTTGTTGTATAACTTGGACGCGAAAGTTTTGAAGGTGGGGCGACTTGTACAGCCCCGAGGCTTTCCTGAAGAGGAATGGCGACACAATACAAAGGCGGGATGAATATTGTCTGCGTATAGAAGAAATGGGAATGAAAGCTTCTGGCCATGCCATCCAGCAGAAGTGCGGTTGAAGTACAATCTTTTTTTATTTCATGGACACCTAATGCCGCACTTCTGTACTTCCGCTAGGCGGCATGACCTTTAGGCCATGCCCGTGCGCCTCTGTCCCTTCTGTACGTCAATGATGCATACCGTACCCTTGTGTTATGTCTTGTTTCGCCTTTAAGGAAGGCTCTGGACTCTACAACACATTCTCATTGAAAAACAAACGTTCCTTGAGAGCAGTAAATTTGGATAGTCCCCAGGGTTTTTTAGATGAATTACGCATTATTTATATGAATGGCAACTAATAGCAAACCAAAGCTGAAGAGTTATGCCTCTAAGTCAAAAGTCGTGATTGACTGGCTGATGGATGTTCATCTCGATGCTCAGGAACGTCAGCTTCTTACCCTTTTTGCATAATCTAAAGGGCTACATTATTTATTTGAAAAAGGGCTGAGGTCATTGTAGGCTAGGTTAAAATGAATCGCTTATAATGTCTCGCGCTTGCGATTGTATCAGTCTGGAGTACAAAATTTTATTGTCACATGAGGTCATTAATCTTAAAAGCATACTAGCATTCGTTTTCAAGGGACTGACGTTTGCTACAACTATTAGGGTCATCCTAAATAGAATAGCCAAGTACTTTAGCTGCATAGTAGGAACTACCTATAAATGTTATATCCATCTCCTACTTTTAAATAATGTGTGCACCACTCTGAGTCCTATAACCCGTTGAGCAACATCAACATAATAGTGCTTTGCAATACTTTAATTATTTAACCTTTCGTTTTGGTTGCGCAGGCAGCGAAAAGCACGGCCATTGTACCTTCGCTAAGCGGCATGACCTCTGGGGCAAGCCGATAGCCCATCAGCTCCGCTCTTGTCAGTGAAATATTTTCCGTTATGGCATTTTGACTTCTATTGCCTTCAGAAAAGACTAGGGATGTTAAATTGATGGTAGATAAAAGTGGTTCCGATATTATGAGCAAAATGTAGAGGAAAGGTCCTGCAAAACTACTTTAGACGGAGGTGTGCATTCGGTCTGAGTCAGGTAATTGAAGTGAGATGTGCTGTAATAAGTGGCGAGTTACGCCAAAACGAAGTTAATTTGTTAGGTATTGTGTGTCCACCAAATATAAGCACTTGGGCTTAGCAATCAAAACCGTCTCAAACTTTGTTTACACGCAGTGGCACTAAGATCTCTAACATTTTTTTCAAAATTTAGTGAGCTGTTTAGGATATAAGAATTAGCGGCCATCAAGATGACTTGGCCCTGATTGACACCTGAGCATAAAAGGCTCCTGCATTTGTTTCTTTACTCTAGTAAAGTTATATCCCATATTATTGCGGATAGACCATTAAACTTTTGAAAAATCTCCAATCAAAATCGAAATTCAACATGGAACTTTGGTTACGCCATGAGGTAAACAAGAGATAAAACAGGGCCTTGAGTCTCGTAATCATATTTTAATCGGATAAACATCTACATCACATGGTACGAGTCGGTATTTACACGGAGAAAAGCTTTACAGCCACTGCGTTATTTCGCAGTTGGAAGTCATAAAAGCTCCGCTCAGTGCTTCAAATTGGCTTATAAGATGCTCGTCTTTAATCAGTGGTGCTTGTAAGTGCAAATTTTACAATGGCACAGGAGTGTGGTGTTGAATAATAAGTAATAGACTCTTGTATTCTCCATAGCTGTGCCAGAATCGGTTGACGTAAGGCAAGTTACCCTGCGAAGTTTTCCAATCTTATCCATGCAACAAAGTTTGCATAATTTGACATCCACCCTTTCCACTTCCCTTGGAAGAGGAAACGCATAAACCTCGATGAAAGCAGTTATTTTAGCCTATCCAGCACAACAGCTGTACACTCATCGAACGCCTGTCTCCTAGTTGGCCTCGCTAACGGGCTGAAGATGTTGACAAGACAGCTGGTAATTGTGGTGGGATATCTTTGTTTTGTGCTGCTCTGAATGCATCCATGACCATACCAACTGCCGCCATTCACCTCTGCCGGAAGTAGGTGCAGAAAGCAAATGAGAAGGCTTTTCAGTCGCATGTTAGAATGATGACTGATTTCCATAAAGGATAATTATTCTTAAGGAGTCAGGAAATTCGGTTTCTCACATACTTTACAAGGGCCAGAGGGATGCGAATATGGTGACTGACATTCCCTTAAGTCCCTTTTATCTGCGCCTTCCAGACTGCAACAATGTCAGCCGAAAATACTGAAGAGCATTTGGTATGTCACTTTGCGAAATTGCATAAGATAATCAGAGTGTATTTTAAACAATTGAATATCTTGCAGACGATGTGAATCACAACAGACCTTTTTTCCCCAAGATCACTAGATCATTATTGGGTACGGGCTGCATATTCACCACTAATACTAAGCTTTGAACGATGAGCAGCTATAAAAGTTTGCAATCTTTAAAATTTACTGGTTGGAAATGATCGCGCAGAGACCATTTCATTAAACTGTGGCGCCTCATTTCCTTTCCGAATTCGTAGAATAGAATGCTCCTACTGAAGAGAAGTTTATTAGTAGCATGTACAAGGGCAGGAGGCTGTGGATATGGGCGGACGCTCATGCCATGAAGACATTGTAATAACCCACTAAAAATGAAGAGTCAACTTCTTTAAATACAAAATTTATTAAATATCAATTCATTACAACGGCTTTTAGGAAACAAATAATGTGTTGAAAAGGATAAATTATTTGGAAACTGTGAGCCCGTCCGCCTGTTCAAAACTTTGACTTATTTTCAATTTCTCTTCTTTCACCATGTATCAGAGAGACTTATGTGTAAAAATATCATACAAATGCCTCTATGCTTAAGCAGCACTACTTAACTAAAATTGTTCTATCAGAGGCAAATAAATTCACCTGCAGGATCTTTGGCTTTCTCTGCAAAGTTACTCCTCCACCAAATACATGCGGCTCCTCGAGACTTCCTTGAAGACATGACACTGGCGCAAAAAACTCATTTTCGAAGAGGGGAGGGGCTGGGGGCTACTGGTACGACTTGGAGGCCATGTCACCCAGCGGAAGTACAAGAGCGGAGGGTTTAGTGCCTGCGAAGTCAGAAAGAAGAGTTAAGCAAGCAATGATGCATGCAGTAAATTTCTAGCTATCTCAAAAATAATTTGTCTTAAATTCCCTTCTGGCTTAGCACTTAGAAGAAAAATCCTTACATTCGCATAATAATATAGCGCAAGAATTTGTAAAGTAAACTTCACTTAAAGAAACACATTTTTCGCTAGTCGAGTGTGGAGCCTAAGTAGAAATTTTGGCGCGCCGGCACCATGAGCCTGTAATGCAGCATCTGTTAAGTTATTACGGATATTAGTGAGTTTAGTCTCTTGGGCAAAACAAGCGATCACGATCGACAGCCCATTCAAAACTCGCGACCAGGACTCACGTTCCTTTAAAACTTTCTCTGAAAATAGTAGATGGACAAGCCATATTAACTATATGGCTGGAAAACTCCTGTAGACAGTTACATTACTACACCAATATGACCTGTTCTATTCTGTTCTCCTCTCCGAAGAGCACACCCTTGAATGCAGGTAAAACACGTCACTAACGAAGACAATAATAATAACGGTAACCAAGTATCTGGGTGACCTTACGCAAGGCCGACTCTTAACCCTTTTTAAGGGCATTTGCTGAGGCAAATGCCCTTAACAGCGATTTCTCACATCACAGTGAAGAGCAGACATGATGTGTATTTCCCATCAATTGGATTGACAATGCATGTGACCCTGATCCTTGAAGCCACATATTCGAAAACAATGAAGTCTTCCAAACAATTCCTTTAGTTTATCATTAAGTTTTAGCACATGATTTTTGTAATTTTCTCGAGGCTCTTACAAAGCGCGAAATCCACTTACTAACTATTAAAAAAGAGCAGAATTTTTTAGTGTAGTAGAAGTTATTTGTCCAAAATTGAAAATTTTATGTTGGAAACTTATACAAGTGTTCATCCAATTCAAAATTCCTTTTTATTTTCAAAATCTTCTCCGGTTTTAATTAAAGCGTCGAATGATGTCGTATCACTGAACCATCAACAGGTATTAACGTACTAGCCCAAATTAACAAAGTTCGGAGGAGAGAATGAGCCCTATTTAGTGCATAATTGTCTCAGTTGAATTTCACTCCTTCTGTCTAATGCAATTTAATAGTGAAACTGAGTAACTTGAGACTAATTTGTCCTCCAACTCCACGAGTTGCTGGAGCACGCAATCGCCATTACTGCAAGCGCAAGACTGTAATGCATGCACCGTGGTGTTTGCAGTTAAGTACCGTTTGGAAGTGTTCCATTTCTCCTACATCAGAGCAAATCTCTTGTCTTATCAGTCTCCACTGGGTTTTAACTAGCCTGACAGATCTAGTTCCATCGCATTTGTATTAACTAACACTCCTAAACATGATCTGAACCGGACGTAGACAAGATAAACTCCATGTCGTACCTTAAATATTAGTTAAACTCCACCTTCTGGTTTCGGCGCCATTTACGTCGGCGGTACATATTCTGTCCTAGTGTTATGGCACTGAAAAGCAATCCAGAACCTAAAGGTTAACAACCCAAATTTCTATTACCCGACTCTAATCCTTAACGTTAGAAAAGGAGGCAATGTGCTGGGGATGGCAAAACTGTGACGACGCCTAAAAGAAGGGTTAAAGTGGAGCCTGCCTTTGGTGTTCATTAAACGAAAAGTTGAACAGCTACTTGAAGCAGCGGAGATTTGGAAGAATATATTCCCCGTGTCGGTGTGTGTAGACAAAGATTGCGAATGGTATTCGCAAAGTTACTTAATCACTTTTAGGACTCTGCTAACTGTAGTGCATCGTCATAACTCTTCGATGTATTGAGTTAAGTGAATTGAAAAGTTGAAAGAAAGCTTCTCTTGATTAGGGTAAGCTTTCATATCAAAATTAACAGACAGCATCAGGTACATGCACAACACCATTGACGTCAATGTCAACTAGATGGAGAGGTCTAGTAGAGACTTCCTAACCGCGCTGAAATATGTAGCTAACCAGACAACTAATCCCTATAGACCTAAGAGTTTAGAGATAGTTCGCATCCTGTTCTGTGGGGAGATTAATTATATTGAGGTCACCACATTCCTTGGGTCGTTTCTGTGCTACACAAAAAGGGGAGTGGAGTCTGGACACAAATTTTGATTTTATGGTTCGCCAGGGTCAAGTGGCTAATGCAGACGGGGAACAAGGATACGCTGGATACTCTTCAGTTGATGAGGTCAAATATCCGAACCTCCCTACTGTTCTATCAGTTCGCCTATGAGCACCAAAACACATTTCACCCACCCTTATGCAATTTAAGACCAAAAGTCCTATTTTTTTTCTAAAAAACTCTATTCCAATGAGATAGCATTAATAGCCCTATAGAAGCTACTAAATTATGTTAATCATAATATAAACTTGAAATCTCTAGGAGTGCGTTTTCTTCAATGCAATAAAGCATCCTAAACGATGACAAAATCGTACAATACACCTGCATTTTACCTTGTATAGCTACAATAAGCCCTAATGGGAGACTGGTTCTGCAATAAATGGAAATTCAATATCTTAATGCGGACGGACCGTAATACCATGATGGTATGCCTAATTCTTCGCTTTAGTTTTGAGGGCACTTAATGCTTTTACTAAAGGTATGGCTTGAGGGCCAAATCAGTAGCACTCAACTCGCCTGCAGGCCGACAGTATGTATTTTGCCAAGAGAATCCTAGTCCACCTACACTGGTGAAAACGCAAAGCGAACCGGATCCAAAATGATATCTACCCTGATTCCATGCCTAAACGCTAAAAATTAAAGCTACGGAAGAAGGGTATATGCTGCGGAAGGGTAATTTCGTGTTCACCAGGCATGAGATTAATAACTAAAGCAAAACTGACTACAAGCCATCTAAAAGAGTTGTTTACGGAGCTGTCTACTTTATCTGTGTAAAGATGTCAATTAAGTGAACATGCGATACCCCCTCTTTGCCTCTCTTCCGGCTGGAGAGAACCCAGATACTAGGTATAATTCGGTAGCACTGAAGCCCTTTTAGGCCACTGCCCCTACGACTGGTAATGAACATACGTGATCGCTGGCACGTTTCCCTTCCCCAGAACAATTCTTAAACAGAACAAAACTCCAGTTTCGACAGAATTACCAGGATAGATTTATGACATTGCATTCAAATATATGTTTAATTGCACACGAACTCGATGACTGTTGCTGCCGGTTGGTTGGTTGTTTGATTGATCGGTTGTTGGGTGTTTTTCTTACAGCACCGACTAAGTTGTGGTGGTGACGCGGAAGGTTGACCAAGAGAAGCACCAGAGATGATCCTCAAAATGAGAAACGGGGGTATTTAGCACTTTAAATGATTTTTACCTTTTGACTTGCTTTTGCAGCCACTTTAGGCTCCGCCTTTTAGCTTCCACTGGGCTACGTCATTAGACCTAGACCTCCTGTACGCCTATAATACCCTTGTATTACGCCTTAATTAGCCATCGAAAAGCCTCAAGGATCAATAGAATATTTTAAAAGCTTCGTTTCTTGCATAAAACTTCAAGGAGACCCTATTATAGTCAAATAGAATTTTGTCACAAATTTGCAGTTAATCAGACTAAAATGAAAATAAGGCTTTTGAATTTTAGAACGTCGATGAGGTGTATCTTAGGTCAAGTAGTGTCGTTGGGTTTTTACGCTGCAATCCATGCTACTATTTCCTAAACCGAATTCAAACTTCTGACTACCTTATTTATACCCTTAATCGCTGTGATGGTTCTCCTGAGTTGTCATATTCTGAAGGACTATAGACGAAGTGCTCAAGGCTAATATGATTAAGACACTTGAACCGTAGTAAGATGGAATTCATTAAGGCAAATTGCTTAGTTCAAAAACCCTCTTTACAACATAGCCACGCATATGTCAGTACGTGAGTTACGTGAGGATGAATGGAATGAGAGGAAAACTGGAAAACCGCTTTTAAAGCCAATTTTGCATTTGTATAAATTGCAAATGGGGAAACTCTTAAAGCCTTAAATTGATAGAAGTATAATTAAAGCATGCTCTGAGTTGAGAGTTTCAAAAGAAATAAATAAACAATAGTTCGTTAGTTGGGTTTAACATTTAACGTGGGGAAGCCTGTAACTACTAGCAAACAACGTCCGTTAGCCTAGCAGACCGGTAGAGGCAAATGCCTTAAATTCCCTGAGTCCAGTGTACTTATTTTGTCTATCCTATAAGCATTTGTGACTCCTCATGGATTGTTGGACTGCCTGGTGAATGATTTGCTTGAACAGATGAAAAAGCGAAAAGAAAAAGTTGTGCTACCAGGCGTAGTTAACCACCCACCAAGAAGGCATAGGGTTTTGGGTTGACAGTAGTACCCAGCGTAGGAGTGTACGCTCTGTTGGGGCCAAAGCCACCTGGGGATTTAGCACCCCTGGTGCCGTTGTGGCGCAGAAGTGCTACGGGTCTTTTATGAGGACTGGGTTGCGTCAACTTGCTACACAAACAAAAATGGTTGATTTTAAAGCAATAAAATTGGGGAATATTCTTGGACTAATGTTAAATGAATGGCATACTAGGTCACAAAAACGCCTGAGTGTGGCAATCGACTTTCCTCGCAGACCTTGATAGTAAATGTGCTAAGCTAATCTTCTCAGAAAATGCACACTGATGCATTTCTACAGCTCGAATTAGGCGAAACCTTTCCGTAATCTAAATACTCTTCTTGGCTGCAACCATGGAGGCGTCCATTGTTCACGCACTGGAACAGAGCCAGAGGACACTAGTGCTTTTGTGCTTCCACTGATTTTACATGAAATGCGCAAGACCTCAAAACATCATCACCACCACCATCACCGTAAGCACAATGATACCCCAGGATTGACTCAGCAGTTGGAGTGGCTTACACCTACTGCTTGGCTAACATGTCCGCGCACCGATCAACCTTAGTGCAGTGAGGGGTTGGAGATTGAATGGGCTTACTGGTCAGCTATTAGTCACAATGGCACAACTCCTCCAAATGCGCCTTTTTTTATACGGTACTCCAGGTTGAGGGTTTAGTACACGGATGAGTCAATCCAGTGTGATGAACCGCGGTGACTGTTAAATTCTATTACAGGACTGGCTCAGAGGGCACGGTAACACAAAGCCTAACTGTAGATGGCATCTTCAAAAATGGAGGAGAAGTAGTACGGATATGCAACGTACCATATTTAAGGGAAACTGTAATAAAAGATACTTAAAGGCGTCTTCAGTGTTTGTTTTTAAGTTTGCATAAATTTCTGAGCTATAAAAGTGATGGGACTCGAAACACTATAGGCCAAGGTACTTTGCATTGAAGGAAGCAGTTCAAAGAATGGATGTTACACTACTCAATCCCTATTGCATGCTTTCAAAAAAAGGGATTTTGTGCCTAAATGATAAAAATGAAGAAGTAACATACAATGGTTTGGTTTTACGCTTAATTGCTCTTTGAAATTCACTGGCACCTCAGTGCCTTCAGATAGTACTTCCCCTCCACCGCATGCCCTTCAGGGCAGAAAACTAACATTTTGGCTTCTCCGTACACTACTAACACATATTCTTCTGTAATATTTCGGTCTCTTGAGAGCTTGGAGAAGACTTGAGACGCTACCATGGTCCCAGAGGCAAGTGAGCCCAATATGCTAGCAAGAACATCCTGACTTCTATAGATGCACACCAAACTTCAGCGTCATAGAAGAAGGAAACCTGGAGCGGATGATTGGACCTGTGAGGACTTCTAGCTACGGAACTAACAATGGTTCACCTTTGGCAAGTAGCCTAATCCCGTATCCTGCAAGAAGGCTATTAGCATCTGCAGCGACATCAGGCTTGAACAATTTGGTAAAGTTCTTTATGGAGCTTTTTACGGTACCTATGCTCTAATTTTAATTGCATGAATTAGTGGTACTTCCTCTACACTTGTAATAGCTGAATGCAACCCGGAAGGATTACTAGGGCACAATGAAATGGGAGCAAGGTGACAAGATGGAATGAAATGCGAAGCATTATAATTGTCAATCCACTTCCACTCTAGTTTTGATCAAACGGCTCTGCTTTTGGACCAAAGAATGGCATACGAGACGCTCTAATTTTGGGGTTTGGTCTGGTCTTGAACAGCATAAATACAGTAAAATTCCCCCACTTCAGTACAGCTCACAAATTAAACAAAACTCCGCCGACAGTGGAATTGACAAGGTGGATAGGTAACAATAGGGTTAAATGAATTCATATGAAAAAATTTAATGAATGGCATTCCTGCTTGGAAGAAATGCGCATTGGTGGTCGATGCGGGCAGATAATCAAGGAGAGTGTTAGAAAGGACCTAGAGAACTGATAAAGCTCTTACAATGGTTCGATATTTTGTTTAGTGGTGTGTTGAGCTATGCAGAATGGAATTCGAGGCATGATAGTATCCTCTTAGCCCTTCTGCGCACCATTAATGAATGCTATCCCACAATAAATTGGTTTACTACGACTTCAGTAAAAACTCAGGGTTTTGCATAACATTTTCAGAATTACATTTAGTTGAAATATGGTTGTCCTCATTGCTTAGAAATAAGCTGTGGCATTATAATTCATAAGAAGCCTAATATTAGGCGCATAGTGAGGTTCCCTCATCTTCTTTCTTACACAACGTCAAAGGTACTAGTTTTAACTTTTTAGCAACCCTTTACAAATGATTGCTATTACATCACCGGATTAATTGTAAATTTTGGAATAGAGTGTAAAAACCAAGGCCAAAAGGTTGCTTTAACAGCATTTAATGTCGTAGACACGATTTGAAATTTCCCAAGCACTGTGTGACACATGAAGCTATCCATCCAGAAACGATTTGATTCGGAGGAGCAGCATTTATGTGGGCGATAAACGGTGCAAAGTTATTTGCCACCTACACATCGAATCCTTGTGAGAATTGTGTTACTCGAGACTCCACGGAGAACCCTTTTATGGTCGCCAGGCGAGCACTCGTTCTACGCTGTTAAGATATGCATTCACCGAGCTTTTGAATGAAACGCTGCCCATTATCTGAGTGTTTTGGTTTCACTTCAAACAAGCAGTATTACATTCTCTTTTATGACTCAAACAAAAGGGTAAAAATTCTAATTTTGACATTGTAGTGTCAAGCTGTGCTGCTGTGCTTAAGCGGTATACGATAATTTGCTCTCTGCAGATCTAAACTTGATTCCAAATGCTGGATCCTAATTAACATGATTGCTTTCACAATTACTTGACGAAATAATCAAGTTCATCTAGTACAAATGTCGAGGAACCAATTCGTTCATGAACCATGACGGTAGGAAAGAAGGTAGGCATGAAGTATGGCACTAGTAGCATTTAGGATTCAGCCAACACCCTCCACTACCTCGTTTAGAAGGGAGAAGCCTCCACCAAAGCCCCGAAATTCGACGAAATTTCTGAACATGGTAGCATTCGCTAACGTGATTGCTGATTAGTAGACAAACCGATGTGGTTTTTTTAAAGTGCCTGGGTTTTACTTTCGTGCTAGAGACTAAAAATTTTGGAGTTTTTAGCAACCTCCCCACAGGATTTAAGCTTAGCCGCAAAGCATAGGGTTTTGACTAATTAAAGTGAACAAATCAGGTTTTTCCACCCACTTACTCATTTTGAAGTGGCAAGAGTGCTAAGACTTGCTAAATTTTGTCTAAAAAGACTCTAGTATTGGAAAATGCCACTCTGGAAATGCAACTTCAGAATCCAAATTATGGCACTCTGCAGTATTTTAAAAATATATGTGTCATGTATCAGGCGGTTAATCCGCATTTGGGTGCAAAAAAGAAGAGCTAATAGTTGGCAGGAGATAAAATTCGTCTTCACACCACTTTACCAAGTCATTTGAGTATTGTGTTAGGATGGCCTAGGGTAAACATATCAAAAGGAGTAGGGAAAGCAGAGGATTAAAAGTCTTGTGGTGTGATTAGCGCATTGGAATACAAAAAAGACACGATTGAAATGAAATCAATGTCTTTGGAAATGGATGCAATAAATGGTGAATGGTGTTTAATACGCCGGGATGTGGAACATAGGAGCATTGGAATGGAACATTATGAATTGCTTTGTTCATTTTGTGGAACCTTACCTTCAAATCATCGAAGTTACAAGGTGGTTTCTTCATTGCCATAGGTCTTTGCTTTTACACCTCAACAAGGAGGACTCCGGTAGAGTTACAGTTTATTATGGCTTTAGTAGGGGCAATAGAGTGATAAAAAGTCTCGAAGCTACTTGAAGAATTCCTACGCTAACACAGTTCAAATAATTGATTCACTTTTGAAATAAAAGAACTGCTGATCAACTGACCAAATAGGTGACCTCGCAAGTTTCATCGGGGCTGCATTCAAAAGACCCCCATGAATGAGAGATTTTTATAGCACTCTCTTTGTAAATTTGATGCATCACTGAAACCGTGAAGGTTTACAAAACCAGTAAAAGCGCTTTGAGGCAGCAAGGGCTTTAAAAACCTCCATTGTCTGTTGTGAATTTGCAGAATGATGTGTTGCTCACTTCAAATATCTACGACGACTTCGTCAATTAAGAAGGCAGGATAGCTGACTTGATTATTTAATATCAGGAAGCTGGTCATCATAGAGAAGAAATGCCATAATGAACATGAAGAAATTCGCCATTTATTTCTTGGAGAAATTAGGCATTTGTATAGACGCTTAAAGACGGATCAAGAATAGTTTGACTGAAGCATGAATGCCTGAAAAAGAAAATCGTAGATAAGCCGAATTTTTAAGTATAATTTACACAAATGCGATATGAAGTAAGGAAAACTTTACAAACACAAAAGGGGGCTTTATGTATCGTTTGCAAGTCTTGGTATCACTGCTAGCTGCCAAATCAATGCGTAACGACCCAGTTGAGAAGGGAAGTCGGCTTCTTCATGAACGTATTCCCATATCTTGCTAATGGTTATTAATTTCTGGTAATTAATATCGCATGGAAGTCGCTTTTAATTTCATTCTTTCGATTAATTTAATTTTTTAACCCTAAATCGTTTGTTTAGCTTTCGGTTTTTGCTATGGATTACTTAAGGCTCCGCCATTGCACTTCTGCTAAGCGGCATAGCCTCAGTCCTTCTTTATAGCATCAATGCGCTTTCTCTCTGAGAAAGATTTGAAGCGCCATATTGGTTGCAGTAGAAAGTGGACTCGACCTTAAACTACAGTTGCAATGAATTCTACTACTGTGCACTAAACCCTGACGCGACGGAAGGGAGAACCTGTGACCATCCCCGAAAATGACCTCTACTCTTGCCAAATCCTTCAACTCTGCATTCTTTATGAATGCTGTTAACACCTGGGGTGGATACTAAATTCACACCTCTAAAACGCAGCACACCATCCTTTTTATTTGATGCTCCTATTTTCGACACTCACAAACGGTGCGCTTTTGGTGATTTTTGATAAAAGCGTCTTCCTTTCCATTTAGGATGGCGATTGAGGTAACGCCGGGCTTGAGTGTCGGTGTTCTTGAAAAAACGCTTAAGGGTTTTAAAGAATTCCTAAACCCTACTAAACTTTCCCGCTGATAAAGGAAATAAGACAGGGTTATTGCCTAAAAAAACAAGGTAAATTGAGGGCAAGCCACTTTTTCAAAAACTTTAGCATTTTAAATGTTTAATAAGTACCCAAAGGCCAAGGTATCCAGAGACGCAATAATCCACTTTATGTGAAGTATCAAGGAAGTGATTTTCTGGAGTTGAATTAAAAGGGTGTCTGTCGAATCAATTAATTCGGGTTCGACATAAAAATCGCGCCAAATCTTCAGCTTGATGACAGAGGCGTGATGCAAATTTACGCCCAGTTGAAAATGTTACCATTAGCTACCGCATGGGCACCAAGAAAACATTTGGTGCGCTACTAAAAGACGTCTTCATCTGTTGTGGTAGGCCGTGGGATGACAACGAGTGTATTTACTATATTACTGAAATCAGGTAGTTAGTTCACTTAGATACATCCCTCCTAGGTACAAATACAAGGCTTAAAGTTGCGTAGGACATAAATCGCATTCCAGGAAGGTCAATCTTTTATGCTTTATAGCTGCAACCCAAACACCTGCTCCGAGGTTTCAGCAAATAATAGACCACCAGGGCTAAGACATTATGCGTTTCATCCAAGGTTAGATTACTCAATAAATGAAAAGAAGTAATTATCATCTGGTCAGAAAAATTGTACATGAGTTGGTGCAAAAGTTGCTCACAACGAGGTGGCCAGACGTCGTGAGGGAAATTCGAGAGCCAAATATTTGCGATCCTCGTGGTGCGTGTGTCAGAGAATGAAATATAATGAAAATCTGCCGGTTTAAACACAAGATACAGCCTTAAGTAGGTGGTATGGCATTATTTGACAAAACTTGTTAATAGTTACAAACTCCGTTACCACTGCTGATTACACCCACTTATAATCCATCGAACTAGTATTTCTTGAATCACAATTACCTTTCAGCCACCTAGAAAGAAACGACTCGCTCCTTACAAATCGCAAATAACGCATGTTAATAGAGGACAGTTTTGAGGGCGAATAAGTAGCTCGTCGGCAAACATTGGCATGCCACTCTCCCTGCGCCTTTCTCACTCTGACAAGAAGCAAAAATTTTACTGCACTAGGCAGATGATTTAGCCCTCTTATCATCACTGAGGCACAATAGAAGGGTGTGAATATGGCTCGCCACAATGGTACATCTTGCTCGAAAAAATGGCCCTTATCTTGCAGTAAGTTGGCAGTTTTGCCCATATGCAAACCATGTAAATTCAATAGACTACAGGCAGTTCACAATGCCATCTCAAGGCTAAAGAATCGGTTTGGATAGGAAGTTGTCATGGTTTACATTTCGTATCACCTTAAATTTGCCTTGTTTCTGTAATCTCTCGAGAGGCCTTTTGAAAATCGACTCAGTTTTGAAAATGCGATCCCGTCCTAAAGTCACCGTGATGTACCCAACTGCAATTCAATGGGAAAGCAGAGGCGCCGGATAACAGCGTTCAAGGGCGTTGTGAAACCCGCTGTTAGACGTCTGGCACGTTATGGTGGTGTGATACGCCTCTCCGAACGTAATCAGCTTCGTCGTCACGTACACTAAGCTCGAGAAGTGCAAGGCCGTCGCTGCCACGGGTGTCGCCAGGGCCGCATCCCCTATGGCCTCAGTGGCCAAGCTGCAACGTAGCCAGTGGGTGGATGGGTGGTGTGTTGTGATAATCTAAATGCCACAGTAGAAGTTGATAAGTCCCAAAATCCCTTGCGAATTGCGGATGGCATTATTTTCCTAAGGCTAGGCCGCTCTAAACAGGTCAGCAAACTGAAGAAAGTGAGCAAGTGGATGGTCTGCGCCGTGTATGGTATTGGAATCTACCATTCTTCGCTGATTTGCCAAATGGAATCGTTTTAACTAATTGTTTCCTATGATAAAAGCGAAATCATTTCGTCAACCGCGGGCGAAATGCATCCCATTACAGTCTCGAAATGTCCATTTTGCGGACTACTATTTGACAGTCGTTGGACCTTGGAGGCAACACATTTAACTTTTAGAAATGTACGCCTCATAACTTTAGCAGGAATGACTTAAAGGCCACCATACTCTGCACAATCCACTCAAAAAAGATGAGTGACCCTGACTGTTAATGTTGCAGAAGTCTTGTTCTAGTTTACCCGGAACCATCAATGCCGCCGAAGATAATAAGATGTCAAGAAAGGGAATCATCATTGTCATTATTATAGCGCAAATTAGACAAAGTAAGCAAAAGCAGAAATATATGGGAAGGGGATGCAACAAGAAGGGTTTTTTGGAGGAGGGGGAAGGGGAGAGGGAAGAGTCGAGCACCTTGAAATGATTGTTATTTGTGTAGAGTTTGTGTACAAGGTAAAAGAGTAGGACAGATGCATGCACGCTGTGATGCAGTGTCCATGGACATTCATGGATTAAATAATGATAGCATTGTAGATCATCTCTGTTGAGGCAAGGCTTGCATTTTCAAGAGTAAAAGGGAGAGGGAAGGAGGAGAGGACGTGTTTGGGAAATGACCACAGTATGCGAAAACCCTAATTTTGAAGAGGAGGAGGATTCTGTCGGGGTTACACTCTTTTGTACAGAGGGACGGTGGTATGAGGTATTTCGTTGCATTAACGTTCCTCTTTTCAGCCGCTTACTTTGCTGTTGTTGACATGATGAGGAAAGACTTGCAGTTCCGCACATATTCACGCACGCACGTGCGTACAAGCATACAATCATGTGGAATTCAGAAGTATGTACATGTTCAAGTTCAGTCACGTGCTGAATCACCTTTGTAAAAGAAAATTTATTTACTATCAACTTTTCCGGCAGTCTGATCGAAAGTTTAGCGTTTGCTGGATGATTTGGGTAAGGGTGCGCGAATGAGAGTTCGAAAGGGGTCCCTGCAAAAAAACGTGAAATGATGACTACCATAAAATATTATTTTGCGACTACTAATGACCTTTCCTCGAGGTCATTGGGTCATCCCCAACCTCCACGTGTACACACTGACTCACCATTGGTGTGCACACTTGGGTGTATAAACAGGTAGTTTAAAAAAGAAGATAAAACGACAAAATTGATGACATACCTTAGCCATGAAATGGTTCCATTGACTGCCTAGTAATGGGTTTGCGGTTTTTCCTGGTGGTGCGTAGTTTCAGGTTCTTTTCGAAAACTCTGGCTTGTACCTTCAACAGGGGGTTTTAGCAATCTAGGTCCTCGACTTGGCTGGCCTTTGCTCTTCTCCTTGGAGTGAAAGGGTACTAGACTTCTGTACTTCTTTGAATGCCGCTTCGAACCCCATCCACTTTCTAAAAATAATCCATTAATTTCCATATACAGTCCACGCATTCAAAGCCATAGCATTATGTAAACTAAGATAGGAGGCAGCTTCAGACTTACCACCGGAGGCGTCACTCTTCTCTTCCTCGGCAATCGCAGTGTGCCAGAAATCGGCATCAGCGGAAGTTAGAGTTAGTGTTCGCCGGGATTCTCCAAGCGCCCACTCTGGTTCGTCTAAGGGCAGTGCATCATCGTCCATGTAGGGAACGTCATACTCCTTATCACTCTTCCAGTGACAGCTTGGCAGCTTTGATGGTGTGATAGAGTATGGAAAGAGGTGGTCATCGTTGAGGAAGGTGCAGTTTCGGGGCGGAAAGTCTAGCGTACTCCAGGGTCGTGGTTTTCGCAAAGGTGAGTTCTCAGCGTAGTGAGATCGGTAGGCATGTGACAACCACTCCGAGATTTCATCATTTAGTTGATAAGGAAGTGGAGATTGCGGTGGCGTGGGGCTGTTTGCAGTGATGGCTGGACTAATCACCACTTCAGGATGATGCCAAGTTTGGCGTTGCAGGCATTCGCTGGGCAGATTGCTACTCGGTTTACGTAATCGCGGAGTTGAAACATTTGATTCCTCTTTGGGCAGTGGTTGGTCTAAGTTGATGGATTTTTTGGACTTCTTTTTCGGTTTCGTCTTCTTCGAGAAGAGCGGTTTCGAGCCGCGTGCTTTTGACACTTCGATGGGAAATTCTGCAGCCTTCTTCTCATCACAAAGCACTTCCACTTCCTCTGTCAGTACTGGCTTAGCATTCCTGTCTCCAGCCTGATTATACTCAGATTTTGGTAAAGACACGGGGAAGAGTTGCGTAGTTGGAACAACATCAGCCTGAATGTCCAAATCCTCATCTCCCACAGCGGCAGAAGTGATGACGGTAACTGTGGCGCTGGTGGAGCTAGGCCTTTTAGCTTTTGGTAGTTTTGGTTTATGCCTACCCGTGGTGGAGGAAGAACGTCCATCTTCCACACCACTTGAAGTGCTAACACCTGATCTGCGTCGCCTTGTTCTACGCCAGCTTAAATGGAACCAATCAAAAACATTCTTCTCCTTCTTTTTTCTCTCTACTGTGCCAGAACATTCTTCATCTATAGTTTCTACACACGAGGAACGCTTAAATTCGGGGGTGGCTGAATGAGCGTAAAAATCTCGTGGTGAGATGGGCAAACTTCCACTATGAGAAGAGCTTTCTAGCTCTGAGGCAGTCGGATCAGATAGAGAATTGCTATCACCCGAAAAAACAGGTTCACGCAAAACTGCTGCCACCTTGGGAGAAGGCGTGGTGGAGATTGAATCAGATTTTCCAGTAGAAGGCGTAACAGAAGTGTTAGGAGGACATATGGAAACATTAACGAAGTCGACATTTCCTTCATTAGAAAAACCCGTATATTTATCGAACTTCAAAAACTGTCGTCGGGGTCTGGAAGGTATAGATATTGTACCAGCAGAAACATCTGTAGCATTCAAATCACCTACAAGCAAACGCGTATCTGTAGAAGCATGCAGACGCGCAGTTGCAGAGAGAGAATTTGATACAGACGAGGACTGAAAGAAGAAAGCGAAAGAATAGAGAACATCACAAAAGAGAGAAATAAAAAAGAAGAATAGAAAAAGAAAGAAAAAATACAAAATCGAGCACCAGAAACAGAAAAAAATAGAAAAAAGAAATAAAACGCATAAGTAAAAATATCGAAAAAAAACCTGAACAAAACAGGCACACTCACGTCTTGAGGAAAACCTAATGTGTTAAAGGGAATCACCACATCCAATT
>MIEF01006011.1:0-119510 GCA_001870725.1 Taenia solium | reverse complement strand
TGCAGGGAAGCCATCAACAACTGAAGCGACACTAGCCGTGAATTCCAAGTCCAAGGCAACTGCCAAGAAGGATCAGTGACGTTGTGGTCAAGCATCCTCTGTAAGCTCTCTCTCCTGTTCTCAGGCAACTTGCCTTCCTTCGCCGAAATATGCATCTACAGATGTAGAATGTGCAGGACGCCATTCGATAGCATCGTCTTGTGCTTTTTACACTTGGATCACGTGCAGCCCGTTCCTATGAGGTCCGATTGCCGCATTCGCTCAGGGTTCTACGATACCCTCGCATTTCTTCCACGGCATCAGAAAAGCCTGGAATCACAATTTGTGTTGTGTGTCTCCATTCGTCCAAAAACTTGGATTCCTGCCCCCGTTTTCCATTGGGCCGCATTATCTTGGGAGAGGAGGACTAAGAAATGCGTATTTGCTGCACTGAGTGCTACGCGGAATTGATGGCACTACAAGAAGACATGCGCTCGAATCTCGACGGCTTGCACGGTTAGGTCGTGGGTGCATCTCGCAGCACTGATTACGTTGTGATGGCTGACACAAGGGACCGACCAAGGGGAGCGTCGGGGACGACGCTCGATAGAAGAGAGGGGCTGTGTAATACTTTGTTTGTTCGAACTGCCGGTTTCGGTGACTTGGATGGCCATATTGTACTAGCCGGTTGGCCGGCCTCCGGGCCGAGCTAACAGCCCCCAAGCCCTCTGTTTCCAGAATATATATTCTGCCCCAGTATTATGCCTTCTTTTACCTTAAAGGGAGCCTCGGGACGCTACAGGAATTGTTTGAAAATCTTCATCTGCATAACTATTTCGACGTTCTCTTTGACATTACTTGATAAATGTGGCTTTAGTCAAATGGGATCCTATACTTATGGGGCACAAAAGCCTTTGGATTTTCAGCAGGTTTCTTTGATTCAGTTAGTTCTATGCTTAATAGACACAAATAACACAAGTGCAGTTGTTTCCCTCCCTGCTTTGGGCATGTTAGCTGACTTGTTCTCACAGCCCGTTTATTTTAAACACTACTTTGCTAATATTACTTACTGTTATTCCCAAACCAACACCAAGCAAACCCACCTTTACAGCACATTCACTATCAGAATCAGCAACTCCCCAGCCAGCATTTAAACGGATTTTCAAATGACTTCATTGGAAACCAAGTCGTCAAATACTTACAGACTTTTTTCTCTGGTTCCTCTCTGCCAATATCATGTTGGTGAATTTTATTCTATAGAGGACCTTATTGAGCTCCTGTCTCTCGAAATTCTCGGTATATCTATCACTGAGAAGCTGCAAATCGTTGACCCGACCCTCTTTCGAGACTCAGTGCTCACTGTAGCGTCCGGAGATTGCCTTTAGGGTAAAAGAAGGCATACTACTAGGGCAGAATATAAATTGTTTTGGAATCAGAGGGACTAGGGCTGCTGGCATGGCCCGGAGGCCAGCCAATCGGCTAGTACAATATGGCCACCCAGGTGACCGAAACCGGTAGCCCGAACAAACAAAGCATTACATAATCCCTCTCTTCTTTCGAGCGTCGTCTTCAAGGCTTCCCTCGGTAAAAATCTCGTGTCAGCCATCACAACGTAATCAGTGCTGGGAGAAGCACCCACGACCTAACTGTACCACTCATCAAAATCTGAGAACATGTGTTCTTGCGCTGCCATGAATTCCGCGTAGCACTCGGTGAAGCAAGGGTATATTTCTGGATTCGCCTCTCTCAGGATAATGTTTCCCAATGAAATGATGGAGGTATTAATTCAGGTTTTTGGATAAATCGGGACACACGCAGCACATATTGTAATTTCGGCCTTTCTGATGCCGTGGATGCACGCGAGCCATGTGTGCAAAGCATAGGGCGATGCTTTGGAATGGCGTCCACCACATTCTACATCTGTAGATGCACATTTCGGCAAAGGGAGGCACGTTGTCCAAGAACTTGAAACAGATCTTCACTTCCACGTCACTGATCCTCCTTGGCAGTTCGATTTGACTCAGAGTTTTGCCCGTTTCGGAAATAAATTCAGAGTGAGAGGTTCCGCAAAGCATCGGTTTGCTCATAGGGAGACGTTAGAACACCGGTTTCGTTAAGTAATTATGTTAAGGAAATCTCCACAGCGAGATGTTTTCGGGGGCTTCACGGCCAGTGTCGCTTCACTTGTTATTAGCTTTCTTGTAGAACAAAGAGATGGGGAAGATGCCGGAGACGGACGTCGTTCTCAGCTCTTCTGTTGTGTGATGTCAGAGATTCTGCCATCCGTAGCACATGCACTTCTTTTGCGCCGCTACCGTATGTCACCAGCAGTGTAGATCGGGATGGAAATCCATTAAATTCGGATTTGCTTCCCGCTGCCAGCAATGTAGCATCCCGAGACTGCCTTGAAGGCAAAAGAAGGCATAATACTAGGGCAGAACATGTATATATACTTTAAATAGAGGGATCGGGGTTGCTTGCATTAACCGGAGGCCAGCCAGCCCGGCTAGAACAACATGGCCACCTGAATGACCGGCAGTCTGAACAAACAAGGTGTTACAATAACTGTCCTCAGACCATTAATATTCATAATCTATCCCAATGCTATAAACCAGTTCTATCGTTTAGCATGGATCAGATAAGAAAACTAGGATGTCAAAGTGAGACACCGAGGGGTAGGCAATTAATCGCTGTCACTGTTCTCAAGGTGGATGGAATCGTCAGAACCGATGCAAAGGCAGGTATGAGCTCTGCAGGGGCACTCTAGAAGAGTAAGTTACGAGCAGCTCGCCCGTCTGCTAAAGTTTGACTTATTTTTTTTAAAAATGAGCTTTATAATCTCAACCAACATTTTAACGTTTTGCTATCAAGATAAATTATTGGTATTTTTGGAGATAGTAGAATTGACTTGGTTGGCGGGCCACTTTTTTCGCATATCTATGACTGCCTATGATTCTCCAAACGTATTCATTCCTGTTCTTTGTCACAATGTTTCAGGGTTCACAGAAACCTGTAGAGGAATGTAGAAAGGCGTATTTGTAGTGTAAAAATTCAACGCTGTTGACCCTCTTTTATCTAGTTTTCACCTTTGCAGGCCCCAAAATAAGAAGTATAAAAAGGATTCATTTTCAGATTGAGGGCCTAGAGCTCACACCCATCACCTGTGACGAGGTGAAGACGGCTGTCCACGGGACCTACCTTTGATGCTGACGCAGCACCTCAAACCAGGGCCCGTCTTGGAAGCACGGGCAAGCGACAGTCTGCTCAGGTCCTAATTCACATCGACATCGATGCAACAATTCGCGTTAAAGTTCAAAAACATGGAATTTCTGTTAGAAAATAAATGGTTTTTTCATGCAAACTTGTTGAGCGACGTAAAAGCTGGTGGGCTGCTTTGAGACAGCGAAGAAAACCGTGGGGTCTGAGGAGTTGGTGGAACTAAATCATTATTTTTACTTTTTTTTCAGGTGTCATCAGTAGATTTTGATGAATTCGGGATTCCATCCTCTCAGGTGATATGCAGACGGATTCAAATTTTACCTCTCTAAAAATAATATCATTCCTATGGAGGGCAATGAGGTGGGACTGCCACCGACAAAGGAAAGCAGGTTTCTGCTTCAAATATCTCCCACTAGTTGCTATTATTGTGCGGTGAAACTCAAAGGCTTTAACTTTTCTAGAGAAGAACTGACATATGGCAATGGAGAAGCTAGTTAGGATGAATGCATCCAGACTATCAAAGCGGCCGCGGGTGGCTTTAATTGGAATTCCCACCCCAATGCCACTATGGTATGAGATAGGCTGTTTTCCTTACATCCAGTATGTGGATGGATCAAAGCCGACTTTTAAGGCAGCTGATAGGACTTTTTGGTGAAATGCGATTTCCGTTGTGGAGGGGAGGTAAAGAGTAACATTGTGGTAAGTGTAGCTAACCGTTGAAGCTTCAAGCACTAGGATCGGGGAGGCTGGTTCGCGCAGAACCCAAGGCTGGTAATGTGTGGGAAAGGGATCTGTGCTTGGTGGAGGGTGGGGTCTTCTCGATTTGATTAGGGTGTCAGCTTTGTCAAACTGCCATTTCTCCATCCCAGATGTGCAAAAGGTAAAGATATCAATACATAGAAGTTGCTTTTTGCATTAATCTTCAACTACTGGCGGTAATTGACGCTCTCCTTGGCACGGTTTCTATTTATCGTCCCTTAGAGTGCTGCTGCTCGGAACTTGCTACATAGTAGCTACCGTCGGTACCATTGTTGCCCTGTCAGATTGACTGTGGGCCTAGTTAATGTGTCATCAAAGAATTACGAGCAATACAATAGAAGTCGCTTCTACACGACCTAATTTATCTCTCGGTCCCGTACCCTGCTGACGTTTATGACAATAAGTTACTGTCCTGAGCTACATGGCCTCACAAGCAACACCGCAATGTTAATGTTGCGACGGTAGCCAGATCTAAGGATTACATCCAAATCTGGTTCTGAGCACTCGAAGGGCTTCATTGGTGGTCTAAATCCCATTAACGCCCATGCTTTTACCTTCTACCAAAAGTAACCTGCTAGTAGAGAAGTGGACTTGGGTGAAAGCACAATGGAGCTGGCCAATAGGCTTGAAATTAGAATGGGAATCACTGAGAGTAGGCATGTAGAAACGGTCTACGTGGTGGACGTCTCCGGTAGCAATAAAACGAGGTTTGCTTGTTTCTGTCAAGAAAAGAAAATATTTGGACCAGTGCAGTCGTCGATATCATCGTTTGTCTCTACACATCTACTCACTGCACAGCATCCCATGCAGACAAAATCTTTTGTTGAAAAGGTCTAGAACTAGGGGCAAGTTACTCTACCAGGCTTCAGAGAGTGAAAGGCAAACGATAGAGCAAATTTTTTGAGTTCAATCGAGCAGCAATGTACGGGAACAAACTTGCTTTCCAACTATCTCAGGATGGTGAGCGTTAATTGTTAAACCATTGAATCATACACGGATCACTATCTACGATCGCACAAAGGCGGCACTTAGAGTGGACCGATAGATTACAATGTAGCATTGATACCACCATCTTCGCACCAATTTCATTTTGACTAAAGCGTAATGCTACACGTATATGTGCCTTTGAAGGCACAAATTTCTATTTGAATTTAAAAAATACATACAAAACCCCGCGTAACATTGCTGTAACACGGTGATTATTTTTTTAACTCATAGGTTCGGTGCTGGGCCACTTGGGGGCCCTACCAATTGTATCTAAAGCAAGTGCTCTGGCGTCCAAGCCACGTCAGTGGGTTCAAGTGCTACTGCATACCAGCGATCCATATTCCACCCAAGTTTAATGCCTTTATTGTCCTTGGGGATGTCTGGAGACCTTATCGTAATAGGTTTTACTCTAATTTTATCCCTTGGTTATGGGCACGGGTACTTCAGCGACTGCTTTGCCACTGCCAAGTGGGCTGTCGTCAGAACCACCGTAGCAGCCGTAATTTGCAGATGTGTGAGCAGTCTGCCCGAACATAATGTCTTCTTTTGTCTTCAGTCTGCACTACATTACCAAGGGGAATATGAGGAAATTTGGGATATTCGTGCAACCATCAATCTTTCGAACAAAGTTTCAAGTGTAGTTCCTGGTTGGAGCACATTAATCGGGCAGGTTATTCCTGTTGTTTTCATGTAATAAATTCATGACTCGTTGCGAAGGTATGGGACTACACCATAGCTTCACACAATTCATTCTCAATTAGTTTATTGAAATAAGCAATGAAAAGTCAATTGCAGTAAAAAGTGAATGTTTTTAGGCACTAACAAGTAAAAAACAACTTTGGAATTACTCCCTGAATTTTAATAAATGAGCGACGCTATTAATACCCAATCGAAACTAGCCGCTTTTGTGGATTTGTTGCCTTGATGTGTTTCATCCACACAAAATTGCTTCTTGTATATTTTACCTGGAATTTGTATGCCGTACACTTTCCCCGTACTATTTGGCATAAGAAAATATGCGCATGATTGGGAGAATCTTCAAAGAAGGAATTTTAGCGTCCCTTAGTGGGGGCTTTTATGTTGACTCATCACAGGAGCACTTCATATGGATTGTTCATCTTTTACTCTGGCTTCTCTTCTTTACACTTCCTGTAACTATCACAGTGGTACACAAAGCATTTTGATTTAACTACTTTAGCTTCTGCCAACGTCGGTGGTTGCTTGGGTCTCCTACACATGCACAGTCACATTCGTAGTCGCGTGTATTCTCTTCCTAACACACTGGTTACACAAGGAATTTGACAAATATGAGCCGATTTCTATCACAAATGGTGGGAAGTAAGGCAAATTTTAGTCCTAAATGTCGTCAGCATCATAATAACTGATCAGGAGAACGGGAGCCAGTCATCCAAGGAAATGCATTGTGAAATCGCGGCCCGTCCCTGCCCATCTCCTGAAGAAATAGAGGAACAGTGTCGTCGCATTGGCATGGCAGGCTTGTATATTGCAGGTGGATTTCAAAGGGTTTTAAATTGATGCCCATTTCTCGATGATATTTGCTTTTTTCTATTGTAGATCTCAATCCCCAACCGGGCACTTCTTTCACCTCTACGAACTCGAATATTCCAAACCCAGAGCACCAAAATTTATCTGTACTTGGTGGCAAGTCGGACTTCCACAAGAGCGCAGCAGCACCGGATGCTTTGGTAAAGTAGTTTATTGTTCTCATCGTCCTTAGAGTTCGTTCAGTCAACAGTCACACGGATCAAACCTTCCTGAGAGTGTCATTTTGGCTGATGCTGGAGAGGCGTCAAGTTCCTTTCCGAGTCGTTCCTTGCCAAGGCATCAATCAGATCCCACCGAAACATTTCGTGGGTGCTGATTTCGTATTTTCTTATCTCTTATATACACCTCGTTAATTTTAGTATCCCGTGCTGACGCTTATCGTGTCGGTGAAGCTCCACGTTCCTTACCGGAGATTGAAGTCTCTCGTCTCCACTTTGCGCCTTTGCCTGCACCAGGGTCCAATGCTACCGCCTTCCGTGAACATTTTCGTCGATGTGTTCATCGCTTCACTTCCGACGTTAATGCGTTTCGCAGCAGGAGTTCTTCGAGTCGCCTTAGCATTCAAAATCCTCCTAGGTCTATCCGTTTCCGGCGGAGTTGGAGTTCACATAATGTAAATTCCACATCCTGCTCTTCATTTTTGACGTTAAAATGCGAATACATTTTAAGAAGTGTTTTTGACGCATTTTAGAGTATAAAACGTATGACTTTAAGGCGTTATTCAGTAAAATGTCCTTTTGTAATCTCGGCTCCTGCTCGAGGTAATTGTACCACCACTACGCACTGTATGAAGGGTTTTAAGGTAAAAATCACTTCCTTTTGGGCGGATTGGAAGCCTTTGGGGTCAATTGTTGATGCCATAACGATTGCTTGGAGTGTATCGAACAAGGGTTGATGTGAACAGTATCGAACTCACTTCCACTTCATTAGTAACTAGTGGAATGAATGTTGGTGAAGTTGTGGTAAAGGTATTTTTAGCACAAATAAAATTTGTGGCTAGTGCTCTTAAGTATCATTGCTTTCATTCAAACCTTAAGAAATGTACTTGTACTTGATCGTACTAGAAGCTTGCCTTGTTAGGGCCCGTCAATCACTACTGGATTTGTTTATTGACCACCGAGAGTCGGTAAATCCGAGGCTAGATGATCTGCTTCCCCACCTTTGTCTCATCTACATGAATGAATGGAAGCGTATGTTGGACTCGCAAAACTATGTTCTTAGGCAGTGGTATGTTTTAAATCACTGCCTTCTCGGTCGATCGAAAGCACACAAGCTGAACTTCATTGAGGTGCACGCTCTTGCTATAAAAACCGTTTCAACTATATTCAACCAGAATTTGTGTCGACAGTCTCTAGCTCACTATGCTGTCTTGTACCTCTAATCTGTTGGTTGGGGGAAATTGTTAATGCAAATGCAAATCCCATCATGTTAAGGATGGGATATTTATGCCTTTGCTTACTCTTTACAAAAAATTTCTAGCTACGCGTCAAATGCTGTTAAAATCCATCTATTTTTTAGTGAAATCATTCATTTATTAGATGCATTTACTAAAACCTGCTCATTCAAAACTAGATCTTTGACGAGACATGTAAAACTCATGTTTTAGCTTTCATTTGCTGGTAGGTTCTAAAGCTCTGATTTCGATTTCCCATCTCAAATCGGCACTCCTTTAAGCTCTGGCGCCTTCCATATCCTCTAAGTCTTGTTTTATTTACTTTAATGACGTCAAAATCATCCATAGCATTGAGTTAGGGCTGGTATTACATAACTCTACTTTGATTACACTAGATTTAAATTGGTGCAAATTTAAGTACACCATAATGCGTAATAAGTCCTTATTATTTGTACATCACTTGAGATAACATCTTGACTGTATTGTGGCGGATTTCGTACAGATGTAATCCAATATACCTACACTAGCTTACTGATTCTTCTTCCAAAAGACCTTTCACTGAGGTCGAATTTAGTAGAATTTAGTAAACCCGTAAGTATTACTTAATTATGGACCTTTCCAATTTACATAACTGAGTCTAAACTTGCAGTAAATGGTATCTAATTCACCGCACTGCTTTGACTGTCGTTGAAAGGCAATTTGTAACCCGATCCGTGCATACCGATTTTCGCATCAAAATTCATCTGGACCCATTGGGACTACTTGCCACAGCTCTCTAGCATACCATCTCCAACTTGGACGCATCATTTTGCTTGCCTAAACCTTTGTAATTAGTTAACAAAGGAGCGCACGTCCATTGTGCCACTGTCCGCCAGCTTCAGTTATGAATTTCGGTCTAACGCGTTCGACTTCCCGAAATCTCGTTTGTAGAGTGGGTTTGTTTATATCGTTGTGTTCTATCCATCACTCGAGATGATGCTTTAACAATCTTACCTATTTTAAACAACTGCTTTAGTGGCGTAGATTTCGGCATGCATCACCGCTACGCAGCCGCACCCTTCCACAGCATCCCGGTAGGGCTAATTGTTCCCGATCTGGGGGCGATTTGTCCACCTGCAGCTGCGACCTTCCAGAAGCGGTGGAGGCGGATAAGGCGGGTGACAGTGGAGTGTTGAAGTCCCCTCTAGATGGTGATACTGCCAGTTATACGGGGAACAGCCCTCTCTTATCGAGTCGTATCTCTTCGCCAACCGAGAAGATGGATAATAAGGCTATTGCTGGCGTCGATGTAGGAGGTGAGTGGTTATGCTTAATTTTATTGATATGTAAACCCCTCTATTGAAGTTTTTAATCAAGAACCGATTATATGTCAACCTGTACCGAGGCTTTAGCCACCTAGAGGTAGATGTTTTAGTGCTTCTACTTCGCTTTCGTCAACTTGCGAAATTATTCACAGAAATCCATTACATTCCCGTTGTAGTGGGCTTGGGAACCGGTTAATTAACTGCCCTCATAGAAACTGCAGTGGTGCTTGAATCGAAACGGGACTTTTGCGCCTGTAAACATGAACAAAAGCCAAACCCTAAATAGACCGAACCATGTTTGCTAAATTCATACACTATCTATCCAAGTGCTTGGCCGGAGCTCGGGAAATTTCAGCAATCCGGGGTAATCCAGTTCACCTTGTACTGGCAGAGATCCATTAATACCTCCCATGTTAATTGCTCGATTTTACGATCAGATAGGAGCTCTTGTGTTGTCCTGGCCACGAAAGAACGCTCCTACCGATACACGGGTTTTACGCTTTGGCGCTGAAGTGAACCGAGCGTCAATGGCCTTGACTCGGTATTCTTTGTTCGCCACACACTTCGTTTTTGTAGCAAAATCGTTGCGTTAATAAATCACACTTGCTAGCTGCGGGGAATAACAAGGGATGCACACCACTTCGGTTACTTTGCACTTTTCCCTCCGCCTTAAGAGCTTGAAAAGCATTTAACCGGCTATACGGAAAGGTTCCTCAGTTGAAGGCAAATCCGCGGAAATGAATGAAGGGCTGGGGTTGTTCTGCTAACCGTTGGACAACTACATCACAGGAATGCCCATCAAGAGGGCATGAGAAATAATTTAGCATAACAGAATGTCGACTTTTCGACCAGTCTTGTTTCGTGTCCTCACAAGTGAATTTCACTTTCTCAATTTATAGTTGCGTTTCACTTAGGCCTAGATTTTGCTGCTGGGCCACAAACTTAACATCAAATGACCGAAAATTTTCGCGTAGTTTTCAGTACAGCCCCTTGAAATGACTTGTTGAGACTTTTGGGGTTTGTAAAGTGCAGACGGTTTTTGTGTGCACTGCCAAGGCATAAATATAGGCGTATTTTGGTTCGCCTAAGGTCAGACAATTAAAGCTGACACCTTACTTACTGGGTAAGATACAAGTCGAATGAAGCTAGATTTTGCCGAGTAAATTCACAACTCAACTGGTGATATGTTTGCATCGTAAAACAATGATACTTGTGAGTCTCGGCTCTTGCCAATTTCCCTCTCACTTTTCATCCTAGTATCATAAATTTTAGGTCGAACCTGATGCATGAGATTTGAGTTGGCTTTCACGACGCGTCAACATGGACTCGGCGCCAAAGCTGTGGAAGCTAAGCTCTTAATGAATTTGTTGTTTAGCCTCCGAAAAAGTAATGGTATGCAGTAGCACGATGTATCGTCTATTTGGGCATCATTTAAAATAAAAAAGAATCACTCGGCTGGTGAATCACTAACAGGTAGAGGCATTACGTTGAGAAGGTTCCGCATTGACGACCAAAATAATTTTGGGTTAACTTTCGGTAACGTTTGGAGTGGTGAAACAAGTGATGCAAGCCACTGCCGGGAACAGAAAGCCGTGGTGAAAGCTGGTAAGTAAATATGTCCCACTCATGTGCAGAAAGCTTGAAAGGCTATCGGCTGGTAGTTTTTTCTTTCTTTCACGTTTACTATAACGGTGCAAAACGCATGTTGAGCAGAAGTAACCAATTTCAGCTCCTTCTACATTTTTTGCTTTTTCTCACTTTCCTTGTACCTCCCTGTGGCAAGCAGACCACCATTCCGAGTCGTCGAACGCCCTTCGTCCAACCGATGCGGTCACAGTTGGAGTACACTCAGCAGGAGCGCTGTTGGCCGCCGAAGCCCGTAATAGCAGTTGTGAGGAGCTCCGTCCCTTCTCACAACTCACTTCTCCACTACCGTCATTTTCAGTCTGCTTTACAGCTGCCACTCAAGTTCGCTTTGACCCCGTGCGTCTGAGACAGCACAGCATTTCCTCCGGGAGACGAAGGTTAGACCACTTTATCTTGGAGTAGCTTCATAGTCTCTATCTGGTGTCTGATTTACCCTTAAGTGAATTTTCACAAATGCGGTGGGGTTCAATCTGTTCTGTTATGAGAGTAACTCAGCCAATGGTATTGCAGGGATAAGATTACCATATCCTGAGTTTTCACGCGTCACATTTTTCCTCTGGTTCCTTCCATTTCAATCCCCTGAGTTCTTTCCTTGAGGGTCGAAGGTCGGAGTGCTTTCATCTTTACTCTCATTGCTGAGAGTAACGCCTCAGTTGTCCTTTAAGATAGCTAAAATGTCTTTGTTTCACCAAAGGTAGTCGGGGCAAACTTTGACTTCTAAGGAGAAGCTTAATGGATCTGGAGTTCTTCCATCTATTCCATCCGTTTGGCCTTTTTAAAATCTCTTTCCCTCGGAGTTATCATTCATCATTGCATTGAGTTTTCATGCAATCTTTTTTATAGATGAGTCCTTAAAACGAATGTCCTTAGTTTTTTGTAGTTGTTTGCTCTTCTGTCCACTCCGCGCTCATATTTTTACGATCGTTCTTGCCATGAGCTCGCCAGAGCTTTAATTAATTCAAGTGACTCTCCCCCAAGCACACTAGCACTGATTGCTATTGCGCTTGCCTTACCCCCTCCAAACACTAAACACCACACAATATTTCAGTACTTTCCCTGAAATCAACTGATCATCTGATTAAAGATGTCAATTCAACGGAAGGCTCCAATGCGTAATAACTATTTTTAATGCCTATCTCCGAATTAAGTCGCTTCGCTTAAGTTGCTGTCAAGTAACTTTGGTAAACTTTTCACCAAAACTATTGCACCATTGCTGAAAGTGAGCTTGTCAAAACCCTTAATTCTATCAGCTAGAATCTGTGTTTCCAGCCGATCCTTACAATTCCATGCATTTTTTTTGCTTTTCACCTACTCTTCTGAATGCTTTTGTAGCTGCCCTCTTGTGAATGCACCCAATTTGTTTTCATAAGTATTTTATTACCAAGCCTCCTATTTGTGAATCGGTGTCGACATTCCATAAATAATCGCTTTACCCCCCAATGCTCATACTGGGCTTTTTATGGGTGTCACATAGACCATGGTGGCTCTTTTAATAATGTATTTTAAAAAGAAATTTGCATGCTATAAAATTTAGTAGATTGACATCTCAAAGTAATCATACCCTTGTTGCTACAATTATTTGCAGTTTTTTGTTTGCGGGACGCCAAGTCTGACGTTGCAGGTGACGAGCAACTTGGGTTGTCAGTTGCCTTTAATGAATGCGCTTCCAGTCCCACTTTGTTTCCATACTTCTTTTATTGATGTTCCTAACGCTCAACTTGAAATACCAAGTTTATTGGATGTAATTCACCTTCTCTCTTACTATGACCTTTCGAATTTGAGATTTCCTCCTGGCCGGTAGAAACTGCGTTCTTAAGCCACCACTCCAGACTGGCCTGCATTGCGGCGAAGGTAGATTAACCTTTCAAGGTGCCCCTAAAAGCCATCCTCTCAGCTTCCTTAAGAACACATTTTTAGCATGCGTTGCTGGTAATTGTTCATGGTGAGATCAAAATCGACTTGCCTTGTGTTCACAAATATTCCCTTGTTTGCCATTCCTTCTGCTCAAGTAGAGTTAGCAAGTTTACTAGTCTTGAACGACTTCGGAGCACCACTGAATGGTTACAAGTGTCAGCGATTTCTAACCTTTGTCTATATTTTTTTTGCGAATCTTTGGCCCCATATCGCAGACGAGTAATTTTCTTTTAGTGTATGTTCCTAGAATTAATGCACCCGGACTCAATATTTTACATTCACTACTCTTGACGTCGCTACTTCACGATCGTGTCGAATTCGTTTCCGTTCTCTGTTACAGTGGCGCTCTTTGTTCCTCAGTGTCCAAACTGAAATCTCATTTTCACCAACTGTAGTACGTTTTCTGAAAAGCACCACCAAAAAGTAGGCGTCGGTATTTGTGTGAACATCTATTTTGACTGCCAGTTTTTTTTTCTCGCTCAAATTTAAGAGGCAGAGGCTATTCTAGCCGATGGAACGTGTGCCGCTAAATAAGCTCAGGCTTTCCCTTCACTCTTGCTCGACTTAACTTGAGAGGCGTGCAAACGACCCGCTTCTCAATTTGTTCCTTCCTCGCGTTTATGCGCCCTCCCGTCGATTGCAGCCTATACCCATTCTGCCACTTTTGACGCTATAATTTCATGAGCTGTCTCTGTTGTCACTGCTCCTGTTTAGCTATTTTAAACGAAACCAGAGTGCTTTTTTCGAGACAAATGATTGAGCGTTACTAGGTACGGCGAAGTAACCAAGTGGAATATCACTCTTGCAGAAATTTCAACCTCGCTTTGACCTCCAGATGTCTTCTCTACTTTGCATGTGATCATATGTTTCCCGTGTTACTGCAGATTTTGCTGTCTGATGTGACAACTTGCATTGTGAGGTTGAAGATAAGAATTCCTCCTCTCTAATTCACAATTCCTGCCTGCTCTTCATGAAGGTGAAGACTTTCTGACATCCTTGAGTTGTATTGGGCAGTGTCAAGTAGGCGGGCCTCCCAGTGCACATGTTTGGCATTCTTCAAGGAATTCATTCTTATTGAAAGCATGTTTCTGTACCATGGGAGGAAGTGGTACAGGTGGATTGTTTGGCAATAGCCGACGATATTTTCGCTCGTTTAACGCTACAATGGGTGGAGAAAACGTTTGTTTGGTAGCTTTCTACACAACTTTTCCTCCTCAGTGGGTGTAGTTATAAAACAGTTGTTGCATTGCTTAATGATACCCTTAATAAATCATTCTCTAATTATTTTACTAAATAATGATATTTAATTCTTTATTATCGCAAAGGATGCAGCCCCATCCGATCCTTCGCCAGATTTATATTCCTGGGACATATTCATGCGAACTGAACAGCGGCAGGGGTATGAGGGTACGTTGGTCAAGAACGATGGTTAAGGCAGGCAATCGGCTGTATACAGTGGAAATGTGATAAATGGATTGAATTCATAAATGACCTTGTTTGACCATTCATAGTTATGCATAAATTAACAGGTTTCTGTGCGCATTCTTTTCCCAGCATTCCTGTTTGGTGGTCTTGTGCATTTTCTTGGGAAAAGCGCAGCGTTACAATCAAAACAATTTCTGAAAAAAAAACTTTTACTACCGCGAACTATGCTTTCTCCGAGTGCTGAACAAACGTTTGAGGAGGAGATTGTTTCTGGAGCTTTGAAATGAAGTTAAACTCGGGTCGTTAGGAAAACCGGCTCGACCGAATCATGTGCAATAGATTCAGCTGGCACTTTACGATGTGAAGTAATTAAATGATAAAGCCATTCTAGTAGTTTTGGTCTTGGATTACAGGGAAGCAATTTGTGCATCAGACTGCTCCTATAAGTCGTACTCTCAACCTTGCCACTCTTGCTCTCTTTTACTTTTCACCCGTCACGTTTCCAGTTGCCTTTACATTTACAGCTGCCGAAAAGAATATTTAATGTTGACTTTCATTACTTACTCCACTGAGTTCTGTTTGCGCACTCAACTTCTGTGCGGTTGACCCTTCGTGGCCTTTTATGCCGTGTCCTTGTTGGTATCTCCCATACAACTACTTTTGCTCCCTCATATTGCTCAACCTAAATTTACAACGTGTTTTCTAGTTTATAATGGCTGGCATAATGTATTGGACAAACAAGCGTCTAGTCTTCACTCATGACTTCACTTGTTTCCTTGGGATACATGTTTTATAATTTACGTGTTTCTTGGTTTACATACAGGTTTATCCCTACGTCGTTATACGTATCCCTGTGTCTAGTTGGTTCTTCACTCCGTTACCAGATAATTAGTCTCGCTGGCAGATTAGCAGTTTATGTTTCACATTCCACCTAAAGCAAAGCCTCCAAATCTCGTTTTTCCCCCTTTCTCACCGTCTCTGAATGCCTTTATAACTGTTCCTTCGTGGAGACCTTAAATCTGTTGTCGTGTTTTATTGTCAAGCCCTTTATGAGTATGAGGCATTACAATCCTTGATGAATGGCTCTGCCCTTTGCAATACCCAGGCTGAAATCGCAGTTTCACTGAATGCAAGTGGATGCTAGAAGCACAGCGGCTCTCCAGCACTACAAGTTTCTCACCTAGTGAGCGTCCTATTTATCATAGCATATGCTCTCATATCAAACCGGTTTTCCACTCCCCCATTTTAGACTACAGGTCTCGCGTCGCCGACGAGCGATCTACGTCTCCAGCTGCTCACCCCGACCTTGTCGTGGCACACAGACCGTTGAGAATTTTTTCCCCTATCCATCTACCTCTAGGCTTAGCACCGAGGCAAGAGAGGAAGAGGAGAGTAAGGGAGAGGCAGTGGAAAGGAACAGACAGTGCCGAGTGCCGTATGTTGGAGTCGTCGTCAGGCGGCAAGATCACAGCGTACGCCACAAAGTTCTCTTCTCTCACCTTCGTCTTCCTGCTTTTCCGCCTGGTGTCAACTCCCTTGATCACGTGAGTGGGATCCGTCCGGTGGACATTGCAAAGTATCATTGGATTTGTTTTTTGTTTCTGTGCATAAATGAATTACCCTTCTTGTTTGTGAACCCCTTTGCCCCAAAGTTTAAGATGTGATTGCATGAATAGCCCTTGGATAGAGAAGGTCCCATAAGTTCTTTCTATTGAAGTTACATTAGCTGAATTCTGGGTCGTCCAGGTTGGAAATGTAAGTCTTATCTGAAACCCCGTTCCAGTAACTGCCTTGGAGTTGGTTACCACCTATGTAGCTGTAGTACAGAAGTCTCTACACTTACCTGGACCATCTACTATGTGAGTAACTGTTTTTCATTTTGAAAATAATTGACAGAGGGTCGGCAACGACAGTCGCTTGTAACTGCACAGGAAATTGAGTAGGGCCGATTTTCTTTGAGAATTTATCCGGTTATATTTTAAGTAGTCTTCGGAACAAGTTTTTTAAATTGATAAACATTCGTATAACTATGATTACAGAGCGTAGGAAGTGGTCGGTCAAGTCAGAATGCGTATGTGGAAATGCCGTTTGTTTTATTTGAATAAAAACATTAGTAAGCTACCCTTTGAATCGGCTCTGTTGGGGAATCCACCTTTGAAGAAGATCGCTGAGGTGCACTTTGAGCCCTTTGTGAGGCAAACTCGACATCAAATGAGTCTCAACTAATTACTAATAGGATTTTGTTGGGGCATGCCCTTGCTAATGTAGCCTGTGATCAAAGAAAGTGCTGGTATACCTCATGCCTTTTTCCTGGATCGGTTTTTGTTCTGTGCCGAATGCAACCGTTTGGTTTTCCTGCGTAAAAGTTTTCTCCTTTGGAAGGCACTCAAAGAGGAATGTTGTAAACACCAAGCTTTAACAAGCTAAGTGTTATTCCTCTCTACTGAAATCACAGTGGATGAAGTTTCAGCTAACCGACTTCGGAGTTTGATTTCAAGCTTCTTCGACAAAAGATTTTATCGCCCTTCAAAAAGAGTAGATAAACTCGAGTATGCTCTGGAGTGGAGTTCACTAGAAGGCGGTTGCACATTTTTTTTCTCGTTAAGTCGATACTTGTCTACTTTAAATGAGTGGTCTATCCTGTGGGTGAACATCTTCCCCCCCAACTCAGCAATTTTATAAATAGAGCTTGGGCAGCGAAAAAAATATCAGGCTTTGGAAAGGATAGATGATGCGCCTCTCGGACAGCTAACCACTAATTGGCTGGGCTCGAGTTTCGCCGAAAACATCAGATTGTATCTCTGAAAACCAAAAACGGTCATTGCTATCTCGGAGCCCTTTCCCAACAAGACGCAGGTTTGTCACGTTTCACCTCTAGAACGCAGAACTTTTCAATCATTCGTTATGGTTAGCATGACAACATGGGACTGTCTAATGGCGAGGAGAGAGGGCTAATTACTTGGTGAAGTACTGTTAGGGGCATACGGAAAACGAGGTTAAGGGTGAGGCAATATGACCCTTGCTCTCATCCTTTGTACAATATGTGGCTAGCTCACACATGTTTCATGCTATTCGGTATATGGTTTTATGTGCCGCATTATAAGGCTAGGAATATGACTAATTTGGCTCATTCCTTTAGGACCTTTTTAAAGACAGAATTTTTCTTGCCTGCGTCGTGTAGATACATCTTTTGGCTTAGTTGTCGTTAGATCCGCGAGGCGAGCATATACTTGGTTTGTGACGATAAAGTAGTTTTGATTTTAGTTTTGTGGAGTTTTGAGTGGGTTGTTTGGGTCTTAACGAGTAAAGTGCTCACTTACTTGATGAAAGTAGCCTTTTAAGCTTACTATCTCTTATCTGTTGGCAAAATTTGTTTCATTGCTTATATCTCTGCAAATGGGAGAGCATACCAATTTCGGAGGTGTGTCTGCGAGTTACGAGTAGTCAGGGTGAGCAGTCGAGATCGCCATTCAAAGTGATCATGTTTCAATTGATGCAACTGCAGGACGGCAAAAGGATACCCTTTGATGAGCTAAATTTTCCATTTTTTTGCATCTGAAATCTTATACTCGATCATCTTTAGGCTATGCATTTCCATTTAATTTGGTCGTTAACTTTGCGTGCACGAATAGCGAAATCACCTATCAGGTTTGAGGGAACATAAGAGGATCATAAAATTGCTCGGGTTGGGTATTCCAGCATTTGCATCGTTGATTGCGCTGATGTATCTTCACGTAACGGTGATAAAGGTATCCCACGGAAGGAGGAACGCATAAAAGTTTCTTGGTGTAGCCGCTACGGTGAAGTGAAGAGCAAGGCTTTTTTCTTTTCATTTCCGCTGCAAATAGCCACTGTTCTGTGCTGCTATTGCAAAGGACAGTGAAAGCCAAATTGGGTTTAAAATGCGTAGAAGAATAGATTTGATCTACTTGTTACTGAGAGTTTTGCTTTCTTTACTGAGAAGAGTGCAGCATAGATAATCAAAAAGGCAATCTTTCGTCGTGAATATTTCGAAAAACTTTCAATTCTTGCGATCGCTGGATTATTCAATGCTTAATACGTCACTTCGAAGAAGAATCGCTGTTTTTGATCAGAATAGAGAACACTGCGTGTCGCTTTTGATAAGAATAGTTGATGTGGTCATGAATTATATTGAATCAACTGGGAAGCGAGTCGTGGTTGAAGCTGCTAAACGAATGAGTCCCGTCCACATGCAAAGCGCCAAGAGGTGACAGACAATGAAATTACAAGTCCATTAAGTTGTCTCCGCTTCCATCGTGTAATTTTAAATTGTTTGCCGACAGAGGAATAATTGTGGTTAGAAATAACCCATTTCCATGTTTGTTAAGGGAACGAACATATCACAGATTGTTCCCAGGCAACCTACTCATTGTTCATCACACCACTGTGTGTGTGGTGGACTGCGGACGCGATTATTCACCATGAATGAATTTTGTACCGAAAGTTAGACAGCTATGGCTGAGATCTATCTGCAAGTATTGAAATTGTAGAATAAAGGCGTCATCCTTTGAACCAAACAGGCCAATGTCTCACTCCCAGTTATTCCCTAATGATGTTTGTCACTCTTGACATCAGGCGGGAATCACTTGAGTCCATGCGAAGGAGAGTGCGTAGTTTGGAGATGGGGTTGAGGTGGCAGCGAGGGCGACTAGGGCTTTTAAAGGCGGCGCATTTTATGCAAGGAAAGCCTGCAACAGATTTGTACCTCGTTGGGAAAGAAGTACGGATCGTGACGATAAGTATTTTGGAGAAAAAAAATCTGTGGAACTTTATTCAGTAGCTTAGATTTTCATGCAAAAAACAGGCTGGAATTGTTCGTTCTTCCTTCACTTGCTTTCACTTGCCCTTTTGTGCTCACACCAGAAATTTCCCCCTGCGAGGTCAACAGGAGCGCTTTTGCTTTTGTTATCATCACGATTTACCAAAACGGTAGTGCACATATTCCTAAGAATTTCGCCCCACTGCATTCGACAAAACTCGATCTCAAAAGCTATTTTTCAACCGACTATTTTTCTCACATTAGCCCTCCTAGAGGAGACCTAAAACGTTCTTTAGACAACTCAGTATTACGTTTTATGGATTAAAAAGAGTGCATTAAAGCGATATTTTGTTGTATGGATGACAAAATAAGCCTTAATAACTGGATCTGCATAATGTATGAAGTTTTAACCATGAGGTCACTGCCAACTCTTCACTCAGTGCATAGACATTGCTACAGCTCAATCTGACCTTGCTTTCACTTGAGGCTGCTCCATCATCCCCGTTCCTCGACCATTTCCAGGCTATAACTCCCTCTGATGACATTTGGCCTCTGACGCTTGGTGGTATTCACGTTATCACTGTGACTCGCTGTATTCAAAGAGTATCAGAAACGGTTCATCTAAATTGGATTAATAAGTTCAAAACACTAGCCATGAAGTGGAAACACTTGTAAAACAATTGGGAATGTCAAGATTCCGTGTTCATAGAAGCATTGTAATAATGGCGTTGAAGCAGTGTATTCATGAGTTGTTCGGCTCTACACTTTGTCATTTGAGTAACTGAGTAAACATTCTCTTTTTGGAATTCTAACCACTCAATAGCTGAGTGGTCTGTTCTGATTATCCTTCATCACTCTAGGTCCAATTTCTTTGCTATGAAAAATGCGTTCGAATGGTTCTGCTCTTCTGATCTCTTTCTAGGCTTACTCATCCCCCATTCGAAACAATTTACTACCTCGATCAGACGCTGGTGTTATTAGGACTGGCGAAAGTTCGATCGCTACCACTGCCGGGATGTCCGATAGGAATTCCCTACTGGAGCCTGCTGTGCCTACAACCACTGTCTCAACTGTTCGTAAGTGTAAATATACGGCTAGCATGAATTTAAAACGAATTTAACTTTATGGAATTTCTAGAAGCCCCGGTGTCGTCCGATCGGACACTGAGTTTGGAGCTGCAATCGGGATCCATCCCTCGAGGGTAATATATGTATTTTTTTTCAAATCGTCCAACATTTTCAAAGTTTTTGCAACACGTTTGGTTTAATCATGGATAAACTGTAGCGTCTCCGCCTCCTGCTGACTTTGTGAGGCAAACAAGTCTAAAACCGATTTTTTTTCTGGGGTTGTAGAAGAGTGAAAAGGCATCTTACCAACATGAGGGCCGAATCGGGTGAAGTCTAAGGACTCACGTAATTGAGTGCATAATTAAAACAAGCATGAATTTGTTATATGGCTGTTCGCTCTTGAAAGACCCCGTAATCACTCTTTCGCATTAGCCACCACAAAAGTATTTGGGTGAATTGGCATTGGTCAAGAGGGGAGAGCGATTGTGGGATGATTCACTACTCCAGAGAGGAGGCTTTTGAACTTACTAATTGTGACTATTTAGAAGTTGGTTCACTAAGTATTGCTACAATTGACTCTTTGTAGCAATATTCTCGTTACAAAAACATTTGTATCATTAGCCAGCTGTCTGCTTTTTGTAACATGAAGAGATATCATGCCATCGAATTGTACTGATGTTTCAATAGTCTTGTGGTTAGTTTTGGTTTGTCTAAGCCCATTTTCGCTTCATTGATGACCGCAATGGAGAATTGTGACCAGAGGCCTTGTTTAACAGTTAATGACGATTCACTGATCTTCCTGCTTTGAGCATACACAGATCCAGCCGCCTCTGATAACCAGTCAATCTCTTTAGATGGAAGCCTTCTTTAAGGTGTCTGGGAGAGGGGCTATCCTCTCCATTGGGGTCTAGATTGCTACTGAATAAGTTAGAGGACTTAACACCTTGGAAGAAGATTTATTCTAAGCTAGTAGCCTGGGTATATGAGCAGAATCCTTTGGCACCAGCATGATCGAACCGCGAGTGACTGAAGAAGGCGTGTAATTTCCCTTGGGTGTGCTTTAACCCTCTGTTATGCATTATCACCCTTAGCTTGCAGCAATCAGCGTCGTCCACATCTATCTACGAACTGGCGAAGGAACCTCCAGAGAATGGTCATCGTCATCGGCTAAGGTCTCTTAGTCCATCTTCTATGCACTTCTACACCTTCTGCACCAAGAATTCGGTTAAAAGGAACAGGGGTGAGTTCTTGCCTTCTATTGCTTACATTGTCAGGAGCAGTTACTAGCTTCTCCCATAGCATTACTAGGGCGACAGTCTCTTGCTTTTCTGACTTTTAAGACCCAGTCAGTGAAACGTTTGTAGACAACTTGTGTGCATTTTATGCGCTAGCTAAAGACTTTGGTGAATGAGGTGATTGTGAACTACTCAATTTTGATGACAATTAAACTTTGAAGGCTGAGGGCGCTGATATTGCAAATCAACTACTCTTGCGATACTTTCCGATTTTTACCAGATAAATAGTTGAAAACTTCTTGATTTTTGCACACGCTTTCCGTCTTAAAGCCAACCGATGCATTAATACTGACAGTTTGGAACATCGAAAAGGTGGCTGGTCGGCGAGGGTATGGGGGATTAAAAAATGGACAGTGTATTAGTTCCTAGACCATAGATGTGTTCCATTCTACCAGGTTATGTTAATATTGGAAATTATCCATTCATTTACCAGATCAGGTAATGGTTTGAGAGCAGCTTTACCTTCATTTCAGTCCTCACATGATATAGTGGCCAGGTTTTAATGCACCATCTAGCTGAACTAAACGAAAGAAATTCGATAGGCAGGCAGTTATTATTACTGAAACCTGTCCTCTGGGATGTCCTTGCTTCATTCTAGTTCCGTCCATCTATCCGATATCTATTCATCCATCCATGCCTTTTGCAATCATGTTGCTTCTGTCCTGGTCCCTACTCTGTGGCTATTATTAGTATACCTCCGGAGTGCTGTAGGAGGGCGACGCTTTCCTTAAAATAGAATGCCATCGATGATGAGATCAACTAGATTTGGTTGGACCTTGTAGAAGTAGGCCAGACAGCAAAGTGGACATAGTAGCATGGCTAATCATTTCTTCCAAAACTGCAACCACGCCCAACTGTAGCAAAGCTAAGGTACCTATCATTACTCCTTAGTATTTTTTTTAGCAATATCACTTGCATTTATGTGTCGTCTAGGTGCCTTTTGTTCATGCGTAGTCATGTGGCACAGACTTGTCGTAAACACCGAGCTTGGCGTATTCATTACTGCTGTTTTTGTCTCATTTCTGTTGGATAGTTTCAATTTTTTTCCACGAGCGGTTTGTAGTTTGGGATGGAATAAAAAACCTGAAAATTTGAATTTGGCACTCCACATTGCCTATCCAGCCTCAATGGGCAACTATTTTTTTCCCAATTGTGGAGTTGGATTACAAAGTGTGAAAAGGTAGGGGAAGGTGAATTTGTTAAAATTTTAAAAGTTTGTGTCATCAAACTTTAAGCATACTTGAGATTTCGCAATTGGGTTCAACAGTCACTCATTAGCCATGGATCTGTAGAAGTTGAAGGGATTGAAGAAGTGAACCGTTGTGGATTTTTTTCGAACGATTGAATCAGAACTTATTTTTGTTAGATTAATAAAAATAATTACTGTCTCCTCCATAATTTGGCACTTCCAATAAAAAGTTGGGTGGGCAATTGGCACACATGAAGTCGGCCTTGCGCTGGCTCACCTTCAAAGCTGTTAAAACCGGTAGCTGAATCAGCACTGATCGCCGCAGTATAAGTGATTTGTGCTTCGGGTTCTGGAAAGACGCCGACTCAGTACGTGCTTGACAGTGTCCTTCGAATTCGTATTTGCACACATTTGCTATAAGAGATAGGAAAAAGTCTTCCGATTTTAGTTCCGTTGGGTGAGGCGGAGTCGAAACAAGATGTAATTAATAGTTCCGCCTGCGTCACGTGACTACTTCTAGCATGGGGGCTGCTTTTAGCAGTTTATTACACTCACAAACCATCCTTCCGGGCCGAAAATGCCTCAAAACTATATGAGCGAATTACATCTTAAAGGGCAGATTGTAGCGCTCTCATACATTAGGGGTACCAATTCACCTCCGTCTGCATTGGATGCTTCGTGTGGATTAAATGGTCGTACTGTTGTCACTGCATCAGAGTGTTTTGAATCGATTCGCTGGATCAGGATAATGATTGAGGAGCTTGAGGAAAAACTGGGTGTGAATGTTGGGCCCCCTTTTGTTCTGGACATTAGACTAATGCAGAAGCAAGTACGCTCGGGCATTTGGTCTTGTCACGCTGAAGGGGTTGACAAGCTCTATCGGCATTTATGGAATGATGGTAGGAAGTGAGTGGGCTGTTGCTGGTCAGAAACCAAGTGCGGTTGACGTTTTACTATGAAGCTGATGATATTGATGGTGATACTAATATAACATTGGTGACTATACATGAAAAAGCACTGCATTGTTGGTATCACAACGTTATCTCAGTGTTGGTAATGTTCTCTCTTAGGTTTTGATCTTAGAAAGTGTTGAAATAACCTTATTATTATTGCAGGCGAGAACGTTCGCTTATATGATCGTTACCCTTTTTATTTCTACGATTACTTTTTTAAGTTCTAGGCTTGAAATTATAGTTCTCTCGGACCATCATCTTAACAATGAAATGACTTCAACGTTGCGCGTTCGCTTATAACCTCCATTTCTTTCTTTACTGCAGGTGATAGGGACTCCGTTGAATGCGGTCGTGCCACCAGTCTCGAGCTTAAAGCATTGTCCACTGAATCTGGATCCAAAGGGTTAGTTATTCCTGCATAGTTGCCCCTGTATTTTCATTTTCACGAATCCGTCTCCTCACAACGTTTAAAACAGTTCCAGGTGCTTTATGTATTAAATCAGACTTTTAGTTCTATCTTCGTGTTCTTTGTTGTGCTCCTCTACTCTTCCCTCATTTTTCATCTTCCGATCATCAGTGTCAATTTGATTTGTTGGTACGATTGGCATTTGCCTACTTGGCGTACTCAATTCCAAGGCTGTTGAAGTTAGTCTTGCGTCAAATTTATGGCACAACAGTTGTAAAAGGTGTGAAGTGAGGTGGTGGAAAGTACAACTCAGAAATTTTTTCAAACTGTGTAGGACGATTCTTCTGATTAAGTTACTCAATGACAAATGCGTCACACTAATTTTATATATGGTGTGGGTGTGAAAAATACGTCGTGCAATTGAAAGTATTTTTGCTAACTGGCACTTTTGTGATGCAAACGATTCACTTACCGTCTATCCCATTCTTTAAAGGCTTGCGCCACCCCATCCCTTGAAGACGATGGTTGTTTTGTGTGTACGTGTGTGGTAGACTGTAGGTGGAAATGTTCACTTGCTGAAAGCCGAATAGTAATTATGGCTGAGATCTATCTCCATGCAACTCAAAATTGTGTAGGAGAAATTTGCAGTAAAGCTAGGAAATCAAAGACACAAATTTCCAAATTAGCATTCCTTTCTTTCACTCATTCAATTCAATTTGTGATCTTGGTTGACTTGGACTGCTGCGACTTCCTTATGGAATCTGCCGCATTTCCGAAAGTCATTTTCATCGGAAATGGCGCTACTTGCCTTAATTTATTATCATCAGGTTTGCAGTTATCCTTTTTTATTGGACTGGCTTCATGGAATCAATTTCACTTAAAAAAAAAGACTTAGTAGCATTTTAAAGACAGACTGACCACTCTCATACATTCTGAATTTCAATATTTCCGGTAGAAATGCAGATGAGACGAGACATCTTAGTAATAGCCTTTTTTGAACGTCATTTTACCGCTTCCGTAAAATAAATTGGTTGTACCTTCTGTTTAATAAAACCGTTGTGCTTAGGGGTGGAGGACGGGGGGAGGGAGGATGATTACAATCCTTGCAGGTGTCGCGCCCGCGATGGAAGGGAAGCATTTCTGTCATACGTTCTTTTTGTGGTTTGAATGCAATAACTCATCTCCATCGGCATGCGTGCTTGGCACAAGGCTGTCATTTCTTATATTGCCACAGGCGTTCATTCTGCCATTATCCTTAAGAAAACGTCTATCACAGGCAGTTACCCATTCATCCACCAGTGGGGGGATCGCAGGAGCCAAAATTACCTTTGACACTTGGTGGGTTGCATCTGGGTATTCGATTTTCCCCTGAGACTGGTGTGGTAAACGGATTGGAGCGAGTAGCCTGAAAATAAAGGGCAGGTTTTAAAAACAGCGCAGCGAATGGAGGAGGATATATTGTTAAACATCAAAATCACTCTCTTTCGGCACAGGGACCGGCAACCCTCCTCTAGTGCCTCAATGTATCGTCTTGTACGAGAACCACCCAGACCACTGTCATCAGGACACTCAAATCGCACCCTTCTTACTTCCAACAACGACAACGATAATAACATCTACGCTAGCGCCTCTGAATGGACCAGTGCCGCTGCCTCTCAGTCTTCCCATGTGGCCACCACTGATGCCGCTGGCAACGCCACTGCTGTCGCGGCTACTGTTTTGAGTACAACTGATGCATCCGGTGGGTATTCATTACCCCTTTTCTTTTGGGCATATTTGTGCAAAGCTTTGTTGTGGCTTCCGAGCCCTCCCTAAAGATGTTTCAGGATGCATGAGTTTGGCTAGAACTACTTTGCAATCCACAGAAGGCCTATTGGAGTGGTAACAGTAACGGTATGAATAGAACACCATGTCGCCTAAGCGATGATTGAAATCCGTTGAGACGGGAGGAGCCTGTGTGCTTATGTGTGCAATTTCAGTTAGTCATTCAGGCACACTACATTGGTTGATAGCCTTTTGAATGTTTTTTATCAGTGATTGAGGTGTATAGAGGCATAAAAAGGCAGTTCTGAGGCTAAAAAAAGGCAAATGGGTGCAGTGTAAGACGGGTTTTTTCCAAATTTCGGTTGTGATACTGGCAGTATAAGAGTGCATATCTCTGGTGCCATATCAGGCAGTAATTTGTGCGCTGGTTTGGTGGTAGGGTGCTGAGGTACACCAGATATTTACTGCTTCTTGTGAATATGCGATACCTTCCTCCTATGTTTCAGCAAGGCGTGTTTAAGCAAAAAAAAACGCTATTAAGCTACAAGTATCGCAGAAGAAGGTTATGAGGTATCAAATTTATGCAAGCTAGTAATAGAAGGATCAAGTGTTTCATGCTCACCTCAATCTCAAGTTTAGCATCATGGTCCGCAATGTGGCGCCTCCAGAATTGGAAGAAATCATTTATCAAAGACTTACTGATACTAACGATACAAAAGTAGTACAATGTGGGAGAAATTTGAAGTGCGCATGACAGAGGAGAAGTAGCACTGGATTGCGACTGCAAACAGCTGCTTTGAAGCGTAAATTTTGATAAATAGGTTTCCCTTAGGGGTGAATTTTTGGATGCAAATTGGATGACGTTTAATTTTCATCCATTATGATATCAAATAAATTAGGTCTTAATTCCTTTTTTTTTCCTTTTTTTGTAGCTCTTGCCAGTAGTAGTGGTGGTAGTGGGGGCGGTGGGTTTGCCTCCTCTGTGGGTGGGGTCAGCGCAACAGTGTCTCGAGAGATGATCGCTGACGCCTCCTCCAATTCTGCTCTCCCCGTCGCCTTTCGTTTCTCTGCTCATAGACCAAGAGGGGGGCAGCCGGGCGGTCGGAAAGGGGCGCGAGGAGGTGGACGTCGACGCCAGTGCATTATTGCCTATCGAGTGCGTCTCTTTCCCTTTTGGCGACACCGATTTCTTATCAAGTTTGATCGGTTACAACTGAGCGCTCTGTTTGATCGGTGAGTATTTATCTCCGTGCCTTAGTACAAATTTAACTTTTAAATATCTGACGTATCTCTCAAATTCTATAATTGCAAAACCGCTCTGTTCCTAACCCTCACTTCCACAGCCACTCGAGCTCTCCCATCTTTGCCAGAAAACCGAAGTGCATTCATTTACGATCCAAGACTAACAGTCTAAACTGAGCAGTGCTGCGAAGAAAAAACTTTGCACCTTATCTTAAAAAATTTGCACTAGTCAGAGTTGATTGAAAGAGGGGAGAAATGTGTATTTATTTGACAAAATTTAGTTTCCTTTGAATTGTGCCCTATCGGGTACACTAACCTCAGCTGTAATTTGACATTTAGCAAAACCGGAGCGCAACTGCACGTATGCTTGGGCAGTGCACGCATAAAAAAATGCATGTACCTTACAAGTCCCCGCGAGTTTCAACAAGTCATTTCAAGTAGCTACGCCGAACACTGTCGAGGGTATTTGGTTACCTTTCCACGTTGATTACAGCAACAAGGGTCGGTTGATTGAGCTAACGTTCCACTACGGCGAGGAGCCACCCGAATCCAACATCCTTAGTGCATCTCGTGGGTTCCGATATGAGCTGTATCCCACAGGGGGCGCAGTTCGTACATCCGTCACATTTTGTGGAAAGGCTTGATAAAACATACTTCATCCACTAGCTCTCGCCCAATATTTCATCCCCAAGTCTCTATTACTCTGCTTATCTTTAAGGGGAGATTTGAACTTGTTGAATTCATACCTTGTGCCTTCTTTTTGCCTTTGAGAAAGCCAACCTTCTCCGAAGTGTGCGCCACTCTCGTGCTGACGACCCTCGTCTCACTCCTCAGCAGTCTCCTCCTCTCTAGCGGCGCCTTCCACAACTTCTCCCTCTCCGTCTTTTGCTGCGTAATAGCGGGTTGCCACTACTCGCTCATCAAATCTGTACAACCTGACCCCGCCTCACCTCGCCATGGTTTCAACCGCCTTATTGTCTACTCCCGCTCCCTCGTCTTTTGCCTTCTGACTGGCCTTTTCGCTCTCTCCCTTCTCCTCATTCCCTCGGCCGACAGTGGGCACACTGTTGTAGACGTCTGTCCTGCTAACTTCCACTTTGTCCAACGCAGGGTCGCCACCTGGTCTAGCAGTGATGTTGTGGCTTACCATCTACCTCCCTCACCACCACTCATGCTTTACGGGTGGAGGTTGGAGGCGTTGTGGATGGTGTGTTTGCTAAAGGACGTCTGTGGATACCTCCTATTGGCCTTTCCTCTCATCCTCCTCTTTGGTCTGGTACCACAGGTCAACACTCTTGTGTCGAATGTGCTAGAGCAAGTGGATATGCATGTCTTTGGTGCTAGTGGGTCGGTCAATCTGCCCTCGGTGATGGTGTCAGTTGGAAGGAGTTGTGTGGTGATCGGCCTGGGATTCGGATTCTGCTATGCTGCCGTGGTAGTAAGCATTAATTCTTTCTCCCACCATAATCTGGTTTACGGTGGCACCAACGTGGGAAAGAATTCAGAGTAACCAATTTTGCTTTGAGTGCTCTCCTTTAACCCATGGGAGGTAATTCGTCTATCAAGCCTTGCCTAGTTATTTCGAGTGGTTCATTGTGTTGGCATGCTAACGGTACCCAACCTTATTGTTATTTCACTTGAAATGGAGATGTTTCCAACTCACATCTACAAGGCAACTGATTCAGTTTTTGTGGTTTTTAAAGTGAAAAAGTAGCTGCATAGACCTGAAAATGCCTTCTTTGTAGAAATACTAGGAATTAAAATCTCAGCCTCCTATAATTTGACAAGTTTGCAGTGAATTCCACTTTTTACGAAGTTATTGTCCTAGAGACCTGGGTGAAAGCTAAACTACTCCCTTTTACCTTCGTTTCTATTTCACCTCTGTCATGTGTACCTAGTCTTATCTCAAAGATTAGCATCGGTCATGCCTTTGAGGCATATCATCAGGGGATGTGGAGGGTTAGGGTGGAGACGACGATGAGGCGATCACACTCAAACTCTCCTCCTTCCCATCCTGATGTAAACAAGTTGTATGGCATGAAGCATGCGACTCAGATTCAGTAGTCCTGGCTGCTCCTCAAGGAGGCTTTTCTGGACTCATTTGAGTGTTGCATCAAGTTGCGCTAGTTGTATAATTATCGGCTGTAAATGTTGTTTGGTCTTCAGTAAGAAATTCGTTAATAATGATCACTTGCGTCTGTTGTCCACCACACACGAAAGTCAGTTATTTTTTTGCATCGTGAGGATGAAGTGGTGGGTGGCGATAACCAATATTAAGTTCATTTGTCGAAAGAATGTTGCAGAACAAATCTATCTCATCACAAATCTTCCAGTTGGTCATTCAGCGAAACATCTAAAACGCATCGTGTTCTCTTACAATGCGTATGAAGGGGATGAAGACCCATTAATTGATAGCCCTGCGAGTTTATTGTCTGGGTGGTGTCCATTCACTTTGTCGCCTATAGAACTTTACAAGTTGGTGTAACTACGAACGAATCGGTAAACTTGACTGAAAGGTCCCCTTAAAAAGTCAACTTCGGATCAGCATGTCTATAGCAATACGTATTTCTTCATGATTAGGAGCAGAGGGCTTTCCTTCAAGGATTCATCCAATTTCCAAACGCTAACCGCCCTCTACGAGAAGCTTCTCTAGCTCCGGGACTGATATCACTTCAGATTTTAAAGGTCATGAACTCTGATCACATTCATTGGCTTTAATTGAAGATGGATAGAACCGTCAAGATTACCCCACTGAAATGTCGTTCTGTAACTCAGGACAATCGTATGACTTTCACGTTTCATTGTAGCGAACCATGTGGAAGATCTAATTTATTTTTTTTCTACTGGATATGTTTTGGTTAAGGCTAGAATGCTTCAGAGCTCACTGCAATAGTTCTGGGTTTGATTTAATCAAGACTTATGTTTCTTGTGACGTTGACTCTTGAGAGTTAAATACCTAAAAATGTCGTTTCGATGCATAGCGAGTTCACAAACTGCTCTCATGCCAGCTGAAATAATTGTTTATGGCTGCCTTCGCTATATTTATCCCACAACTCAAGTCTCATTGGTCTTCGGTGTGTTTTACCCACTAACTATTGATCTGCGGTCGAGTTTATGTCAATTTCTGCTATTTTTATGGGTCTTTTGAAGTCTCCATGGTGTTTCTTAGTCTTTCTACTTATAAAGGTGGTTAATCATGTGAAACTGTGGCGTTTGTCACTTTGCTAATGTACTCTCAACACATGCAAGAACTAGTAATAAAATTATCCGCTATTTGTGTTATAAGGTGATCCTTAGCGTCCGGATTACCCGGCACAATGAAATAATGTTTGGAAATTGAAAGCACATTTGTAGTGTATAATATTTAAACAACAAGGACAAAGTTACCTGCAGTTATTGGGGAATGTATAATACAGGTTGCATCCGTAAGGTCAAGCATTTGATCTGTGCCTTTTGGTGCCTAGAATTTTTCAGGTAGGAAACGATTCAAGCAATTTGAATGAATCAGTGTAATTTGTGTTTATGTGCTTCCCTAGAATCGCAACCCTCAGGACATCTACTTCTCCTCCTTTTGGGGCCTTTACCTGGCATTGTGTTTCCTCCTCAGTCGCACGCCTTCTGATGTTGACATCATCCGACTACTCTTCATCCACATCACTGCAACAAATAACGGCAATAAAAACCTGCCTTCCACGTCACCTTCACCTCCTCTTCGCCATCTTCTTCAAAGAGCCTCCCAGTGTTTCCAAAATCTCTTCTTTGTGAGGACCAGTCTCGAGTCCGCACACCGTCGTCGTCAGCGGCATCAAAAGCAGCGGTCACGAAAGCTTAAAAAGGTCACTTCAGTGACTTCCTATGGCCGGAGGAGTGGTAACGAGGAATATGAGACAACCTCATGGTCCCTTGCTGCAAGCAGGCGGCAGGGGCGACAGTCCCAACCCTCGTTGTGGCCGATGGAGGCCTGTGGAGATGCGGAGCGGTCACTGTCGTTACAACTCTCCTCTTCGCTGACGCCTCCACCGTTGCCGAGGGTGACCACACCGGATTTGTTGGTGCCATCGTCGTTTGATGATGGGTTGGCGGATGGGTTGGACAAACAGAGTAGGGCACAATCTGGCTTCAGTGGTTTTATAACCGATTAAATTATTAACATATTACTTGACACTTCAGGGTTTTTAATACGGCCTTCTAGAATGATGAACTGGTGAAAAAAAGGATATTTGTTTCCTATTACAAGTGCGTAGTTTGTTTCACAAAATCTCCACCAATTTCCTTAGTATAAGGTAATGTAACAGTCTTAACCTCAGACACAATTGCTAGGGTGACTGAAATTAGGGGGCTATGTCCTGACTCATACAATCGATATAGGATGAACCAGAGACTTTAAACCCACAGGATAACTCTGAGATACCCTACCAATTAAATTCTTTGATAATCACTATCTGATGTTAGGCAGATGTCTTATTTCGCTTGATTAAACTTACAGCAGGCCCAATTTTTGGTTTTTACTTTCTGATAAAATAGACGATGATTTCATGACAATGGGCTGCGAGTCGGGTAGCGGTCGCCAGTCCCTGGGTTCAGTACATTCCACGAACAACCTTCAACTACCACCCTCACGTTGCCGTCGCGCCTCCTCTTCTGTCCTCTCTCCTGTACCTGAAGGAGTCTCTCCGCCCCCCTCTCCACCTCCTCCTTTTTCTACTGTAGCCAGTATCGATACCTCCTCCTCTGATATCCACGATCCTCTGCCAGGTCGAATAGTCGCTGCCATGCTCATTCGCATTCGCAACGACCTCCTCCTCCTAATCATCTGGGCCATCCTCGGTTTCGCAGTCCACGTGAGTACGGTATTTACCGTCCCGACCCTCCAGCCAACCCTCCCACGTCTATTCACCTGGCTCCTCATTGTGTGGGGTTTTGCGCTGCACTATTTGTGGCCACAGCTTCGAAAGGTAGGCTCTTCACCCACCACTGTCTTCTGATGTCTTCGTCTCATTCTGACAATTTCTGTTGCAGCCCTTCCCCTGGCTCCTCTTAGCGCGTCCTCTTTGTCCACCCGCCGCAGATGGACGAGTGATGGCTTTCGAAATCGTCTATCACTGGTGCCATTGGTTGGAGAAATTTTTTCTGGTGCCTGCTGTGACTATGGCCACTGCTACGAAGGCCTTGATTCCGTTGGGTGTTAAATTTGGAAATGTGTGAGCAATACGTTGTTCTCACCTCATAACGATCCCGGTTTTCCCTCATTTTTTTTTCAGTACCAGTAACGATCATTTTCATTTTCCCCATTCCTGGTATCGAGTGGAATCTTTTCTACAGCGATTCTGTGTTCATAACGTAAGATAAATTAGCAGAAATGACCTACGAAATTGCTTCAAAACACACTTAAAACTCGATTGTTCTGCTGTTTTGGCAAATCACAGCAAGTTTAGTTTACGAGGGTTTAATGTCATACTTTGTCGTTGTCGATTTGTTCAAGTTAAACCTGAAATAGGCCAATAATTAAGTGTTCACCAAAACTAACTGCACAAATTTGTGTCAGCCAGTAAAGGGTTAACCTAGGGCGTTAACAAGGAGAGATGGAATGGCAAACGGTGAGTGATTCTGGGATTTGTCGATGAACGATACGGTCTGATTTCTGGAATTCGCGGTTGCAGGATGGCTGGAATGATATTCGGCAAATGTATTCTCTTAGTATAGGTTCTACATTAACTTGAACAGCGTTGTACCTTTGAAGGCTTTATTGGAAGAGGAATTATCACCCTAAATGGCTCATCTTTGACCCTTAATCATAGACTTTTTTAATTACCTTTTTTTCCGATCATTTGAATGTAGATATCTGATTGCTATAACAGATTGACAGACACTAGTAGTGTCTTTGTTGAAGAGAGCTTGAATAATCTGAGTTATGCTTTTGCAACTGCGGAATAAACAAACAATGATGAATTGTGAGGTGAATTTTCATGTGATTTCTCGGAACTGGTAAAATTAGCACGATCCCTACTGCTTTTGTTGAATTACGTCGGATGAACCTGGTTAAATGGAAGTTGTACAATAGGTCAATGTTCTCTGGGAAATACGTGATTTTTAATCAAATTTTAGTGCAATTTTCAGTATACATTACTTTGATGACTGGATGTGGCTAAAGTATGCGATTATTAATGCGTAAACTCTGGACACACATTAACCCATTGGTTTTGTACTCCATTGTCCTCTCTACTGTTTTTTTCCCCACATTTTAAACCAAGCGGATACGATTGGAGCAAGTCTGTTTGATGAAGAAGGTCTGCTATGTAGTATCCCTATAAAGTAGCTTAAAAAATTGAGATCGGATGAGCCGAAGATGCTTTTGTACCTCATGATACTGCAGAACTTGCCTGTCACTAGTCCCTAAGATACCTTGGGTCAAGATCGACTATCAACAGTTTGGCTACGTCCATATTCACTGAGGCAGTCCTGGAAGCTACTACGGAAGAGGCTGCCAACTGTATTCAAAGCGGTCAGCTTGAAGGGCTAGCAATCAGTAGTTGTTTGTCCTTTTCAAACAAAAATTGTTTATTGGCACACTGACTGAATTGTGATGGCAAGCGATTTCCGTGTCGCAAGGTTTGTTAAGCAAACAAGCGTATCATTGATTGTCCCCAAACATTCAACTTGTTACTCCCACTACCCATTCCACACTCTTAAGGTGCACACTGCATAATCAAAGTGACTGCTTGCCTTGTGTGTGCGGTGGATTACTGACGCAACTATTCACCTGAGATCTATCTACTTGACACCACTCAATATAACTTGGAGGTGTGGAACAAAACCTCGTTCTTGAGAAATGACCAGGACCGACGAAAGTCTTAACTTTGAACTTATTATACAAAATGCAAGACCTCATGCTTCATAACACTCGTGAGGGGGTCCCATATCGCACTATTCTCCTGCCATTTCTTTGAAGTATAATCATAATTTTGGCATCAGGGAACTGACTACATGATCAACTGCCGAACAGAGTGGACAGTTGGGAAGTCGAAGTGATATGAAAAGGGAGATGGCTAGTTGCTACTTTACTGGGAAGGGTTTATGGATCGTAACCGTGACGATTTCAAACGAAATATTTTGAGAAGCTTTATTCGGCTACTTGATTCGTACCACAAACTCATTTGGTTGCATTTGTTATGCACATTGTCTTCAGCTAGTACCAAAGCTGCATGGATCCGAATGGAGACGAAATCTAAGATCCTGATGGAGGATGACAATTAGGCATGCTAAAATCCCCTTTTTTCGAAGTTTTGAAGTGCAGTTGGCAGTTTTGCGTCGTTTTCTTCCACTTGTGGACCCATTAGCGAAAACGCAATCAGGTATTTTGTTTACAGTCTTATTTCCTGTAAGTTGATTAGTATGCCTCTGAAAATAACTACATTGAATGTATCCTCTTTTACTGTCAATTTGTTTCCGTAAAACTGAAGAACGATGTCGTTATTATTGTCGGAATAACTTCTGGCCTCAAACTTTCGTGTTTTGCCTTCATCGGTTTGTTGAAATTTGTAAAAAAACTTAGTGATGTTAGTCATTATTGGAAATGCTTTCATTGCAAGTGAGCATAAAGTCGTCCACAATCTGGAAACTCCGTGCATTGCCAGCGGAAGTTGTCGGAAGTTTTAGCACCAAAACTAATTCTGTAAATACAGTCATGGGGTCATTTGCATCTTTTCCCTCAGAGTACCCATCTTATCCTCCCGGTGACTTCAGTGCAACTGTTGTCAGGCTAGCAACAACTAGCAACTGATCTTACCGCAAGCCTTAAAGTCCAAATTATTCCATGGACCCTCCTAAACATCTCTTTTACGGTGGATGAAACCTCTCCTGGATAAGAAAGCACTCTTAGTTCCCTTAATAACCTAAATAAAATTGGTACAAATCATTCAAAGAAACAGTTTCATCACTACTTCACACCGAAAACTGAGCTCTTTTTTCAGAAAAAAGTATTTCAAATTGTTTTTGGTCTAGAGGGGCCACTATCATCCTACTGGTGACCTCAATGAAGCTGCTGCGTCATGGTTTTTCCGGTGCAACGCGTATGTTCCTCAACTTCTTCTTCGCTGAGGTCCTGTTCACCTGCGACTTTCCTGGTCTGAGTGAGACTTTCCCTGTGGACTACTTCTTTGTATCAATATTTTTAACCAAGGCAAGTTTTCCCTCTTTATGCGCACATATTCTTCAAAAAAATGGGCTTATGGCTATTGGTTTACGGTATTTTGAGAAAGTATCATGTTTCCACCCAAAAATACCTTCAAAAATAGCCATTTTGAAATACCTTTAACGGTCAACTCTGTTTTAAAACAAGTCACAATCATTAGAAGTGAATCCTGTAATCGTCTGGGCTAATGCCCCCCTGCTGGCCACTCAGGCACCCTTCTAGGGCAAGCACAAGCGAAAAGCTTCGCAATGAGGCACAGGGTTGATGCCACCACTTTTACACAAGGCTTTGCCTCTGTAGCCAAGGCAATGCCAAGCGTAGTTTTAGTCATATTTCCTCACATCACACTTTCATTTCTCAAGTGTTAATTCTACTTCACCTATAATCATATGGCTATCGGTTGGACGCCAGGAGAAGGTTATTATTACCACTCGGCGGAATACCGTCGGAGAACTACGAGGGACGAGGATAAAGTAGTTAAACTTAATTGATCATCCTACAGAATGAAGTATCGCAAGCGATTCAGAATATTGTGTATGGAGCGATGCCTCCCAGGGGGAACAAAAGACGAAAAGTGGTTGTTGGACGTGTGCGATACCCTTCTACAATCTATTTTTTTTCCTATAAACAGTAATTAAGCCTCTGGTTTTGTAACGCAAGCACTTGCTATTAGATAAACACGGATTTGACGTGTCAATCAGGTATATGACCTCAAGTGATTATAGAACGTTCAGCTTTTTTGACAACCGCTTTTTACCACATTGGACAACAGTTTTGAAGGTTTTTGGTCCATTACACTGCATGCTTCCACACCATTCATGAATTCAGTTAAGTTTGCACTTCATCACCTGTCCCGCTGAATAAGTTTTGAGTGAAAATGTCGGCCCCTTTCGGGTTCCTATTCCAGATAGCATCGTATATGTAGCATTATATCACTTCTGCACCATTTACACAACCACGTTTGATTAAATCTTCAAAGTTGTTGATCTTAAAAATACACCTTTAGACCATTTATTTGTGGCATGAATATGGAAGTGTTTCTGAATCAATTCGTTATGTCAATAGTGCGTAGATTGAAAACCGTATCTTTTTACGTTGCAGACTGGGATATTTGCTTTTACTTACAATTCCTTCTGGCATTGTCGTTTTCAGGTGGCTGAACTGTGGAACAAGCTCTCCTTCGTGTACATTTACATCGCTCCCTTCCAAGCCAGCTGGGGTTCCATTTGCCACGCTGTCGCACAGTTGGCCTCTATACCGCGTATCCTTTATTCCATTAAAAAAGAAACTCGCTCCTAATTTGTTACTGGTCGCCTGCATTCGGGTAATCACGATGGGAAAAGAAAAAGAAAGGGGCATTTTGCGGTTTGTCTTGCTCCTCTTCTAGCTAACTCATCCTATTTTCATTGCATGAGCCCTCGTTGTGCATTAATTCCTTGACTTTCACTTGTGAAGATTTTATATCGACTCTGGGGAATTGCATTTTCTCCACAGTGCTTTCAGCCCCCCTGGAACCGTTTGTTGCAAGCGTCTTCTTCATTACCTCCTACGCCAGACCGATTCGGTTCTGGGAGGCCACACAGAAGTAATTCTAACACTTTTTAACTTCCATGATAATGTCCAGCATGTGCTTTTACATCCCAAGGCATGCTGTTTTTTTTTTCGGGAGAATTTAACTCCATTTGATTATTATTTTGAGCCATGGTGGCGATTATTCATGCCCAATCTAAACATTTTTTTTCAGTTTGAGACATCTTTTTCGTGATTAATATACAAATTAAACGGCATTTCCCTTAGCAAGGTATAAATCTTGTCAAATCGTCCAGGTTATTAGGGATTAGTTGAGAACCCAAATTGGATGAACCCGCAGGATTACTTCGTCTCTGAATTTCCTCACAAGTCAAGGAAGAAAAATTTAATCATTGTCAATCCACATCCACAGATGGAGATCAGACGTTGCTCCTCAAAGCTACCCCATTTTAGTCCTTCTCTATTCCATTCCCCGTAAAGGGAGGAATTTTTAAAGCCACTTAGATCGTACTCATGTTTGTATCAACTCCAGCATTCCCCAAGTTGCGATCGCAATCAGTGATCCAACTTTTTTGGGCCCAATTCTTCTTCCTCTCACCCCGCAGAATCCACCGAATCGAATCGACCAATACCTCACTGTTCTCCCAGCTGCGCGGAGTCTCCTTCGAACAGGTGACCGCCAACCTGAACGCTATCTTCTACGAACACATCGCGCGGTGCCTACAACAGCGCCTTGCAGGTGACATCGCGTTGGGCCGATGGTCTGGCGGCAATGTTCAGGCCGGCGATATCTTCATCCTCGCATCTGAGGAGCTCCATTTCCTCCTTCACATCATCGAAATCGGGAATGGTCTTGTTACCTTCCAGATCCGTGGCCTCGAATTTGCTGGTGAACATATACTTAAAATACTCGCAATATAACCTCAGGATATTAATAATCAATTAATACATTTTTGCGGGCAACTCAAAAGTTTCATTTTGCTATCCTAATGGAAACTTTTTGAAGCCGAAGGATGGCAAACAAGGTTGAAGCAAAGTTAGAAGTTTGAGAAGGTTATGGTGATGTTTTGAAATGCACTTTTTTTCACACTCTCTAATGCGTGTTTCCGAGACCTTTGCGACATAGTCGAAATTTATTTTGCTGAGAGGGAATTTGTCCATCCGTTTTGATTGACATCCTTTAAAAGTGTTTTTGTTTTCACATTATTCAGTTCACTTGAATAGATTGCATAGGACATCTCTAATCCACATACTAGCACTAGAGACTTCATTTTTGGGTGTGTACTATTTTAATAAGTTTATAAGGATTTAGGTATAGTCGGTGTTCCGAATTTGTGGTGCTGAAAGGACAATGATCTGTCTCTTCCATCAGGGATCATCTTTACTTGATAGCGGCTCCATTCCTCCATTGTAATCGAATAGCCCAAATAATTTTAAGCTGAAATTAATTATACATAAGTAGAATAATTTACTACCAAAATGAGATGGACCTTTGCTTTGGTGCGTGCCTTGGTTAGGTCTGCTTCAAACTTCCATTGTCTGTCAACCCATCTGTTATCTGAAGCACCGTTGATAGTAAGACCAGCGATCTTGGCCTTGCCAACTGCGAAGGGGGGACGGATATTTCCTCATTCGCACTTCCCTACCCTCTTGATATTCCTCCAGGCCACCCGACCGTTAACTTTTCTGCATTTTAGACAGGCAGTCACATAGTCTTATGAGGAATGGAATCGACAGTTAGGAAATAAACTTGAGGTAGAAATCCCTGCAGCTGCGTCCATGTTTGGTTTTTTTGCAAAAGGGGCATTCACAGTCAGCCATTGTCTCCCTGAGACAAGATTGTCAGAGTATACCTGCGATACTTAGATGAAGCACTCAAGTGTGAGGATGGACACGGAGGGCTGGCGTTCTCTGGAACTTACTTGCTACTTCAACCATGGAATCCAAGTAGATAAAGATTTCAGACTAGAGGCCTTGACGGTTTTGAATTTTTTAACTCAAAATAATGCCCATGGAATGCTGAAGTAATAGTTCCGAGGACATGGGGGTTTTCGGCGCACATACAGCGCTGATTGAGACCATAAAAGGGAATAAAGTTCTAATGCATCCAGAATGTTCGGGAATGGGGTACAAAATAAAAACTTGATCGGCATTTTGGACGTATAAGTGAAAAAATCTGTCTCTAAATGGGAATGTTTTTGGAGATGTGATTATTTCAAGGAATAAAGTATTTTAAAAAAGTTTTTCTGTGGTTGCTTCTTACGATAAAACCGTACACACTTTGGCTGCTCATTACTTTTGAGGGAAACGTAGTCTGAGTTACTAGAGTTCGAACTTCCCTATCCCCATTTAAAATACGTAATTCACTACTTACGTTGTCATTCCTTAAATTTTTTACTAAAACTAAGGAAGTCTTAAAAAAGAATTTTTTAAGTGCTTGGATATTCTAGATGCAAACAACAAGTATGCAACTGATTAACGTTCGGTTCGCTCGACACAGTAAAACACTCCTAGCTGTTCTCCCCATTTTGGTTCTTTCTTTTCAATATCATTGTCAAAGTAGCATAGTTTCTGTCATCATTTGTCGAGTTTTAATCTTTTTGGTGTCGGCATTGGCGCATCCCGCTACAGCACTTTTTACTGAGTAGACTTGTGGTTCTTGGGCTATCAAGAGGCTGTAACAAAGCAGACTCAAAAACCTTTCCTTATCATGCGTTTATTTGAAGCCAACACCATTCCCTTCAAAGCACTTGCGATTTAGCCCCATACGTGTGCTTATGAATAAAAAACTCAAGCCTTGTGCTGTTATTTTGGATTCGTAAATTCTTTTCTCCTTCTCCTTCCATTGCTCAGGCACCTACTGTCATGAACAGGAGAGTAACGGTCTGTCGGAGCCGCAGTTGGGTGACCGGGACTTCTGCTGCTGTACCCTGCATCGTCTCCCCACTGCCCTGCTTAGTCCCAACTCGGCCATCCGTCTGCGCTGGCTGGCCTGGCAGTTTGTCCATACACCCTACACTATTGAGGGCTATCGCCTCATCGACCATAGCGCCGCCACGTCCCTTCAGGTTATAGATTTTCGCAAGATTGTCCTCGCTCTTTTCATTCAGGTTTGTCGGCCAAGTCTGTCTGTTTTGGACTGCATCCACGTTACTTTTGGTATGGGATAATTTGAATATGATCTTCAGGATATCACAAGACATAGACGACATCCACCTCATAGCATTACAGAATACCTAGACATCATCCACAAAACTCAAATTCAGGCTACTGACGGACCAAAAGCCTGTTAATGTCTGCTTCATAGTGGTAGAGGGGGGGAACTGAAAGACTGGATTTGTGATTAAATTCCAAAAAATGCTCCTTGTTACCTTGAGCGCCATTCTCATTGCTTATTCCTCGTATCCTCTGATTAATTCACATCATATTAGGCGAGAGCCTTGATATTGCGATTAAGAAACGAAGACGTTGGAATACATCCTCATGAAGGTGAAAGAGTTTTTTTTGGCCTAGTACCAGTTTTCCATCCCGTCGATTTCAGTGAGATTCCTCTGTCATACCCGATTTGAAACAGGCGTCATTAGTAGCTAGTGTTGAAATGGGGCTGTCTGATTCTTTGCTCAGTATTTCATGTTTCATTATCCTCCTATTCAATAGTGTCTCCTTTACTTTACGGCACGGCTGCCAAATCTGTCGAGTCGGTTACAACTCTTCTCCGCCGAATTGACCGAACGCTTTGTGGGTGAGAACAAGGCGGATTTGGATCCCGTCTTCAGTAAGATATTTGACGAGGACTTCGATGAGTCCGTCTCAGGTGTGACTCGTGCCGCCTTCATTCGGGTCTACGCTGAGTGGATTCGTTACTGCCTCTCCAAGTGCCCGGAAAATAAGGTACCAATGAAGTCTCTAGAGTAATCTTATCTCCATAATTTTAATTGTGGTGGTCAAGCATTTTCAAAAAGCCCATTGAAATGGATTAAAAAGGTTTCTAATCATTTAATTTAAATGTGAAGAGTCCCGAAACATGAGTCTGGAACACACAGAGGTAAGAAGGCGTGGTAGTGAGGACAGTGTGGTGATTGAACCATTTCTGACAACTTTTTTTGCATGGTTTTTGGCTACTTGGAACTCACCAAAAGATCATTCGATAAGCTGTTTAGGTCGACTTCTCTACCTCTTGCATCATTAGGAGGCAACACCACGCCTTATTGTTTCTGTTTGGCCATGATTACCCCAACCTACTTCGATGTCATTTTCCACACAAAGTACTAGCCCCCTATCCTTCCTACGTTTGGGTATATTCTTCACGGAGGTTGTAGATGGGTTAGACCCGGTTTATCTACGGTCTTATCATCTTGCAGTACAAAACACCAAGCAGGAAATGGGTAACAACTTACCTGTCAATTTTGTTTCAGTCTGTTGATGCCTCTGATGAGTCCGACTTAATGACCCTCTGCTACGCGATCTCCCTTCTTGGACGGCGCTGCTTGGGTGGAGTTTCAGGACACTTGAACAACGCGTGAGGAGTGTTTCTCTTTTCCCTCACTTTCAGTTTTGCTACGCTCGCTAACGTCCCCTCATTTTTTTAGACTGGAGACCTTCCTACACTACCTACACGATGTGTTCAAGGGAGATGTGCAGATTTCTGCGAAGGACGATTGGGTGTTTGCTGATGTAGAACTTCTACGGGTTGTCGTCACACCGGCGATGCGAGTGGCTCTAAAGTTATATCAGGTTAGTTATCTAATCTAATTGAAGGCGCTTTTTCCATTTAAGTTTATCCCAAGTCTTGTAAACCTTTCAACAGCAGTTGATTGTCACAGTCGCAAGGTGATCGTTGCTGTGGTTTTTGTGCTGACAAAACAGCAATTCAATAATAGGACATTTCCGATTAAAATTTTGGTAGTTAGCTACTCGAGAGGTGCTGCAAGCAGATATGCAAGCACGTTGGAGAAGCGGTACTAGTTTGAGCCTAAGTATGTTGAGAATCTGTTGCTGCCTGGCAAGTCGGTGAGTTGTTATTTCCAAAGCAAAGATACCCATCGCTGTTGTCTAAATTGCACTTTCTCTTTATGAAAAGAAAAGACGGGCCATGTGGAAGTCGTACTTGAGTGTTGGTCGGATAAAACACACCTTCACGTGCTTCTCGTTCTTGACTGTCACAATGCCGTTTTCAGCACGCATCAGACTTTTCTTCGTATTGTGGGTGGGCTTGTTGGTAGTTCTCTTATTGGCACGGACGTTGGTCAAAGCGATTTGACCCAAGAACCGAAGGTCAAATCCTTTCGGCTGTAGAGGGAGGTAGTCGTGCTGGGCCACGAGACCTTTTATTAGCAAAATCACCAGTTCCAAAGCTCGATAGGCAATGAACAAATTCGACTTTCCTAGCAGCGGCTAAGATTCCACTTCAGAATTTATATTATTGGTGGTCAAGATGTTGAGGATGGGAATGATCATTGGTTTCAATCATAGCCTGAGTACCATAAACAACCTAGGCAGTACTTTTTTACTTACAGGATCACTTCACCTGGAATCCGCTCTCCACCAACCGAGAGTTGTACCGTGCCATATGGAGCACCACACAGACGGTTGTCATCTGTCACGAGACTGATCCACAGTGGCGCTCAGCGGTGCTCAATGACGCCGAACGCCTCTTTTCTTTTCGTCGCATTGACTCAGGCACTACACAGCAATGCTTTCGTTTCATCATGATGAACAAGCAGACCCTCTCCTTCCAAGTCATTAAGGTATAAGCACCATGAACCTTTAATTAACCTGAGTGACTCAGAGGACAGTTCACCCCCAAATTCAACACACGCGCACTAATAAATACGCCTCTATTAAAGATCAATCCAATGCCATCCTTATTGATAATTTTTTCGTAACTTTTTACAACGATGCTGTCACAGCAGGAAATATCTACTGATTGATATCAGTAGCACCCATTATCTTGGGGTTAAAATTCACCGAATTTAATTCTTCTTTCCCTAGCTCAACAGCGAGTGCGTGCGCGGTTTCTGGGCTGGCCAACTGCGCGAACAGATCTTTCTACGCAACAATAATGCAGAGCGTGGGAGCATCCAGCATGCAAAGCACGTACTGCGCAATCTCATCAACTCTAGCTGCGACCAGCCTGTCGGTTATCCCATTTACGTAAGCCCCCTCATCACGAGCTTTGCGGAGAGCCATCTACAGTATTGTCAAGTTGCTTGTCCCAACTTCTCCATCCCCGGGCTGGTGAGGTCGCTGTGGGGTCTGCAGGATCGTATCAAGCAGTACTGTCGACGTAGTTATCGATGTGGTGGCGGTGGTGGGAGCAATGACGGTGAGCGATACTTTGTCAAAGGAACTTTGCCATAGATCGAAACAGAAAAGATTTTTGAATTTACAAGCAGTGGTGTGGGTCTCCTAGGTTTTGACGGAGTTCATCGATTTCATTCTTCAAATTCTGATGTTCTGAAGTGATCTTAAAATGTCAGTTCTACATAAGAGAGGTTTTGTGTACTCGCAGACGATGTACAAGTTCGCAAAATCGTTGAAGTACTCAAGTATGCATTAGCGACGGTGAGTGTCGTTGTCCCAAATTGCCTGCTAAGATATTAGGAACTTTTTATGGAGGCTTGAATCGCAAACGACATCACTAAAAGACGATAGGTCCCAATTCCTTCCGTCTGGAGAGTTTTTGAGCAAATTATTCGATTCTGCTGATTTGAGGGTGCGTAGGGAACGCTGGAGATCAGGCGTGATTGTGCGCCGACGCGGAATGGCTTTCTTACGGTACGGATGTGGACAGGATCATCCGGATTCAGTGTGTCTATTAAATAAGCCTAGGTATTAGCTACCATGCAATCACGGAGAAGAACTCGAAGCCTTGCCATTTTACGTACTACTTGGGTCTGTTGGTTTGCTGTAAGGGAATTCAGCGTTGTGTGAAGACATCTTCAGACTGGTTTGAAGCTCCTCACTCCCCTTATTCCTCTGGTATTCCTCTTAAATCCAATTATTGACCTTCCTTGGTATTTGACAGACATTTGGAATGGAATGAACGGTTGAAGAATGGCCCTGACTGACATCAAGTTGCGTGACGGTGAAAATGGTGTTCATTTCGAATGTGATTTGTAGCTGGGCTTGTGCAAAATAATAAATCTAGTAATTTAGGAAGCCTCTTCCTTGGACTACACTAAATTATTCGATCACTTCAAGAACCTAACCAAGGTCCAGGCTGTTTCAAGTCTCGTGAACTATGAGGCGATTTTGAGAACTTGCTAAACCTTTGGTGGTGTTTCATTTTTAAACTAGTCTTTACCACAAAGCACTGGTTGAAAAGGTACTTTTTGTCTATCCACCTTCCAATCGAGGTCAAAAGCGCGAATAAAATATGCCACCAAATCTACGAGTAGTTTGGTAAAGCACCTTTTTTCTGTAGCTTTCGTCCTTCTTATTAGTCTCTCTTAATCCGATTGTTTTCAAAGGTAAGGCAATCCTCTTCCCATGGTGACCTTTGTTGTACAAGATGACAGACTTAGAACTCATTTTTAAGTTACGTATGCAATTTGGCAATGTCGTTGTCATTACTCTTTTTGCGAAAGTCACTGTGACAACGTATCCTTTCTTCTTCCAACTAAGACTGGTAAAGGAATGTCAAATATTTGTCACGCTATCCTTTTTTAACTATCCAATCAAAGACGTACGATTTATTGCTTTCACAAATTGGAACCTTTAATTGCGTGTCCTTTCGCCTCTGCATTTTCAGTTGAGCTACATCGACTTCAATCATCCAAATTCTCCATCCACCGTTCCACTTGCCAACAGCAGAAGCAGCATCGTCAGCTCTGCCACCAAAACACTCAACACCGTCCCTTCTCCGCTGGCCATCATCACCACCAGTTGCGTCTTGGCCACCTCTCTAATCCGCACTCTCGCACGCGACAACAGGGGGCAGGTGAGGGCGAGTGCAGTTCGGCCACCTCCAGCCTCCTGCTTGCTGCTGGGGGCGGTGAACTCGCCTCCTGGTGTGCCGAGGTGGTCGTCAACGTCGGTGCGACGACGACTACGGGACCGCCGTTACCACTGCCGCCGTCGTCCGGGGCTTCATCTGTCCCAAGACTGACCAGTGGTAGTGGTGTGACCAACACGACACTCTCCACTGCTGTTGTGCATCATGCTGACAGCTTATGTCGACGTGTTAGGGTGAGTTATGAGAGGCGTATTTTCCTTTAACATAAAAGGAGGGGTTAATCAACCAATGACAGTTTAATTCAACCAAAAGCCTAAGCCTTAAGGTGTGAACAAAGACCGACGATTGATCTAACAAAAGGGGGCTTTGATCAAGTTCGAACAATGCCCCAAACTAGTCAAATTAAGCGCATGCTTATCTAATGCAATGCCTCAGTGGTGTCTTAAAAAGTTCTCTAGCATTGGGTCTTAGAGGAAGCTTTATCTTATTCAGGTTTCACTAACCGGTGTCTGCTCCCTCCCTTCCCTTTGTAGCATTGTTCCACCGCACTTCGGGTGACCGAAGTCGTTATGACTCATAAAGGACGAGCTGAGGGGTGTTATTAGAGGTGCCCATATGACCAAGTTGCCAATGTTAAATTCGGGTCTGCGGCGACTGAAGGCCTCACATAGTTAAACTACTACTCCACTACTGACCATGGTGTACAGCCTGAGAGTGAGGTAGTCGCTAAAAACGACTGGATTTAAGCACCTCATAGTTTCAGTCATTTAGGCCAAACGCTAAAGGCGCAGAGCAAATCCTGTGGCACTTTTTTGCATTAGTCGGTTGATACATTTTGGCATAGGCCTTCCTCCAAGCATAACCAAACCTGTTAACTTTTGTCGCAAGCCGCTTTGGATTGGCCATTGGCTCTATTGTCAGTGGAATGACTGGGAACCTAGTGGCTCTGTGCAGGTCTAATTGCAGAAGACCGCGAAGTGGACGAAAGGAATGGCATTCTGTTACGTAGTCCTAGCCTCAACGATACTTCCCACCTGCACGAATTCTTCCGCTACAACGTAAAGCAATCTAATAAGATTGCGCGACTTTTTGCAATAGAATTGGAAATTTTAGAATACAAAAATGGTTTGCTGAAACAATCATCACAATTCATAGTGTAAAATCCTTTCCCAAAGGGACACGCGCCACTTGAGAATTTTGAATTTGTACAACGTTTTTTGTTATGAACTGTTAATGAGTGGGTACGAATGCGTGAATAGAAAGACGTAAGGAAAAGCAAAAGTCTTAGTGACGTATTTTGCAGCACAGTAGGATCATGTTATGGCTCTGGAATGCTATAGCAAAGGGTAGGGGGTTCGAGTTTCTTTCTGACCGGCCTAGAGGCGGAAGGAGGGTACTGGCACGGTGCGTAGGAGTACTTCTTTGCCTTACGATTTTAAGCATTTGGAAAAGCTCAACGAGAGCACGAGTCGTAGGTGTTTCGGAAGTGTTTGAGAGTAATGTGTGAAGAGTAAATTTAATGGAGATGCTCAGAAAGTCGGAGTGGGAACGTACTCCAACATTTATTTTCTGGAAACCCGACCAAACAAAGAATTCAGGACAAACGTCCTCACTCCTTCGACCGGTGTGCAGTGCGTGTCCATCCGGAGGTATGGAGGCCGGAGTGTTTGGCGCGTACATATGTGCCCTCGGGCGTCTATGATGTTGGTGTCGCAAAAGCGATCACGGTGTAACCCAATGCTTCCCATTGTAAGTATTAAGTTACAACTTCCATCGCTACATTATACTGGCGAGTGTGCGATAGGGAGTTCCTAACGTGTTTATAAATTCAAATTTCCAAATAGCGAATTCCGGAACCTCGGAACTGAAACCTTTTTCTGAAATTATGAACATCCAAAACTAAGTCTAACCCCGGTCACTTCCGTTTCCACCTCCAAGCCTGGATTCTGTTCTGCATGTGATCATGTGGTTGTTTGAATTATGCCAAGACAAGGTACCAGTCATACCCTAGAGGGAACATGAGGATAAGGGGGGTGAAAATGAGGTACATTTTTCAATTTTTTACCTCCTTACTTCTCTCTCCCATCACAAATCAGTCATGTTATGGAGGATGGAATGATTATTGGTGTAGCGTCCCGAGACTTCCCTTAGGGTGAAAGAAGGCATAGAACTAGGGCAGAATATATATCCTGGAACCAGAGGGCTTGGGGTCTATTGATACGGCCCGGAGGCCGGCCAATTCCCTAGTACAATATGGCCACCCAAGTGACCGAAACCGGCAGTTCAAACAAACAAGGTATTACATAGCCCCTCTCTGTTTTCGAGCGTCGTCCCCGACGCTCCCCTTGGTCGGTCCCTTGTGTCAGCCATCACAACGTAATCAGTGCTGCGAGATGCACCCACGACCTAACCGTCCCAGTCATCGAGATTCGAGCGCTCGGTGCAGCGAATGCGTATTTCTTAGTCCTCCTCTCCCACGATAATGTAGCCCAATGAAAGATGGGGGTACGAATCCAAGTCTTCGAATGGGTTGAGACACACAACACATTGTGATTCCAGGCTATTTTGATGTCGTGGAAGAAAAGCGAGGGTATCGTAGAACCCTGAGCAAATGGGGCGATCGGGCCTCATAGGAACAAAATGCATGCGATCCAAGTGTGCGAAGTATAAAATGATGCCATCGAATGGCGTCCTGCACATTCTACATATGCAGATACGCATTTTGACGAAGGTAGGCGAGTTGCCCAAGAACAGGAGAGAGAGCTTACGGAGGATGCTTGACCACAATGTAGCTGATCCCTCTTGGCAGTTGCACTGGACATGGAGTTCATGGCTAGTGTCGCTCCAGTTGTTAATAGCTTCCTTTCAGAACACGGGGGCGAGGGGGATGCCGAAGATGAACGTCGATCTCAACCCTTCTGTTATGGGATGTAAAGGATTCTCCCATCCGAAGCACATGTACTTCTTTCACACTGCCGAAGTTTGCCAGAAGCGGCATGGAGCAGGATAAAATCCACCAAAGTCGGGTCCGCTTTCCGCTGCCACCGATGTAGCGCCCCAAGACTTCCCTTAAGGTAAAAGAAGGCATAGTACTAGGGCAGAATATGTATTCTGGAACCAGAGGGCTTGGGGGCTGTTAGCACGGCTCGGAGGCCGGCCAACCGGCTAGTACAATATGGCCACCCAAGTGATCGAAACCGGCAGTCCGAACAAACAAAGTGTTACAATTGGCTCTTCTTAGTTTACTTTTTTTTGTGAGTATTCACAACTTTAACTGTTCATTGCAGATGACGGTTTTCATATGCTGCCAAACTGGATTTACGCAAGCATTGGTTTTTTTTGAGGTAGTGATGAAACATGCTACATGTATAGACGGGCTTTGGGTGTAGCTGGATAGATGGCCGGATCTGAGATGACTTAAACGATTCCTACACTCGTGTATACGTTTAAGGGAAAGATTGCTTAGCTACAGAATCACATGGTAATACCATCAATTGTCAACTGCAAACCTTAACTTAGGGCGCCCTTCCTCCTCATTTGGGCTATTTTATGGCCACTCATCAGACACTCAAAGCTTTGCTTGACAACGATTAACCAAACCCTTGTAGATTGTGGACCCGGGTCAAATCCTGAACGATCGTCTGCTGAAACTGGAGTGGCCATCGCACAGTCTACTGGCCAAGTGTGTACCGCAGTCCGCCTGTCCCCTCTCCAGTCTGATGGGCGCGGAGGGCATATTAGTGCATCGCTGGACACCTAGTAATATTGATCCCCGAAAGCGCTCCTTTTGTCACCGCAACATTGCCCTCATCACCTTTCCCGAAGGCCCGATTACATTGGAGGGGCATTGTGTTGCCATTTGGGAGGACCTGGGGCTCGAGTACCTACCACCTCCCAACGCCTAGTTGTGATAAATACGACTGTTTTGCCTCTGAGCAAGAGTGATGCCTTTGGACTGTGTAAATGTAGATATTACAACGAGGCTTTCGTTATTATGGGTTTCTCAGCCTTACGGTGTGCGAATGGAAAGCGGTAGATCTAAATAAACATGAAGTCAAGGCTGGGGTTCGTACTGTTACGTTTTAAGGATGGGATGAAGGGGTTTGTGTCAATGGAGGGGATCACATTCTAGGTTAAGGAATTTGAAGGGTTCTGTCGAAGTTACGATCGCTGCCACTCGCGGCTCCTGGTTTGATCTCGTTAGAGGGGTGGGGGGGGGGGTAAATGGTACAGTTGGAAGTGGCTTCAGGTGCGGATTTGTTCTGTCCTACCAGCTTTTAGACGACCAACGCATACAAGCGCACAAATGGGTTTCCTGTTGCATCCACTGTTGGTCGTTACCCTGCCATATTGGCGATATGGTAACGAAACAGTCAATGATGTTAGTGTTTTTTGTCAAATGCGCGATAGAAGGTTGCTGTGATAATCATGCCATTTTCCTCCATTGCTATAGTCGAGTAACTAGCTGAGCACAGCACAATCCGCTTTTCAGTTCTGATTCACTAAAGTACGTCTGGGCATGGAGCTCTCGTACTTTGTACCCATTATTAGAAATGGGGTATCCTACCCCTATCATGAATGCTCTGGGCAAAATTTAGGCCAAGAGTACTAAAAGATTACAAAGGAAGTCTATTATTTATGTAAAAACTTTGAAACGGGAACGAAGACAAATATCCAAAACCATTTCACCTGCAAAAGCGATGTCGTGGGTAATTAAAACTTAGCTTTTTAATATAAATAGCAGCACATAAAACTCAAACCTGTCGCAACACTTTTGTTTGTTCTTATTTAGTCACTTTATTAACTTTTGATGAACAATATTTTGTTTAACTGCGCTAGTATTATCTTGTATGATAATACTGCAGCACTTACATTTTCGAAGCATTGGTGCCTTTACGCTTGTGTTCGGGCGATGGACGCAGTCTCCCTTGTTGGCGCTGATATTGCCGTTTTAGTTGTTTACTTTTTAATTATATTGGGAGCTGGGTTGTTTGTACGTTTCTGGTTGGTATTTCAAATCTTCATTTAAAAACATTTAGGCGATGTTTCGTGCACGTGTCAATTCAGTCCAAGGTTATTTCTTAGCCGGAAGATTTATGACATGGATTCCTGTATGTGTGCGCATTACTTATGCATTCTTGAAGGTTGGAGCCTCTTTGTTTGCTAGTAACATCGGTAGCGAGCATTTTATTGGTCTCGGTGGCTCGGGAGCCGCCAAAGGAATAGCTGTTGGGGCTTTCGAATTCAATGTAAGCTTTTCACTTCGAATAATAAACTTTGTTCTATTTTGACTTTAGAGATAAAATTTACTTCTGTTTTAGGCTGCCATTTTGCTGCAACTGTTGGGGTGGGTTTTCCTGCCCGTTTATATATCGAGCGGTGTACTTACCCTTCCAGATTACATGCAAAAAAGATTCGGAGGCTCCAGAATACGAATTTATCTGACAGTTCTTTCGCTTTTGTTATACATATTTACTAAAATATCAGTAAGCCTTCGTCAGACTTCTGCTTACACATGGATTGAGTAACGTACTCTGTAAATCCGTTTCCTCACCTAGGTCAACCTCTATTCTGGTTCACTTTTTATCACAGAAGCTCTTGGCTGGAATATATGGTTTTCAATCTTGTTCATACTTGCCATGACTGCGTTGATCACCATATCAGGTGAGAATTCGTTGGTGGAAAGTTCGCACTGAAAATCCGTTTTTCCTAGACTGTCCACTTTTTTTATTCTAGGTGGTCTTGCTGCTGTACTTTACACGGATCTAGTGCAAACACTTGTGATGTTATTTGGTGCTGTCCTTCTTACGGGAATTGGTAAGACCGTTCTAGACGTTTCCCTATATCATACAATAATTGCACTGTATAGTTGCTCGCTTTCAGTTTTACACCTATCATTAACTCGTCTCTTGTTTTCATTATCTCAAATGCAGCAGGAAAGCGAATTGACAAAAGTAACAGAGAGACTGCTTTTGTCTATTCTTTTAGTTTGGAAATGCTGGTCAACTGGTGCATGCAATAGAAATCAACTTTGCATTTCCTTTTACTCCTTTTTCTTTTTTGAATACATGGACAAGAATTCAAAAACGTCGCCAGTTATGTTGCTTCCATGCAGACTCTAGGAACTGCCTTATTTTCAATGCAGGTTTTAGCAAAATCGGAGGTTTTAGAGGACTGCTAGAGTACTATGGACAGTCAATAAATGCAATAGATGTCAATGCGACTGCCGGGGCAGCACTGATCATGAACATCCACAGTGTAGCGTCATCGGAGGTCTTGGCAGGTCTTGCTCCGACAGTGGACAGCGTGGCCGCCTCGCCAAACATCTCCGTCGATCTGAAGTGCTCATTGCCCTCTCGTAGTGCTTTTGTGATGCTGCGCGACGTCTCCGATCCCGAAATGCCCTGGCTTGGCTACATTCTTGGTCAGACGCCCGCCTCCATCTGGTATTGGTGTGCTGATCAGGTTAGATGGAAATTGATTTCAGGGATATTTTTCATTTGCTTATTAGAAACTGGGCACCTTGAACTTGTAGTATCTCGAAGCCTTAGTGCTAATTTGCGATAATCTTGCACGGTTAATGGGGTCAAAGAACCTCATTTCCAACCGCTCGCGAAGTTCTTCTTAGGGCTCATTTTTTTACCCTTCTAAAGATAAGCAATCCAAAAGAATATTGCAAAACAGTGATGCTATTATTCTATAGCGCAATTGTGAAATCACGGCGGTTGTTTGATCACACTGGCACATTACGATTGACAAAACAGTGTGTGGTTCGAGCACTTAATTTTTCACAAAAAAGTTTAGTGTATCTTATGCCTACTGGTCAAACAAATAGGAACGGAATTAATTGGTATTTGGTAGACTGTTGAGGACATCTTGTGCACTTCATTGTGATGAGATCAAAAGCACTTGCATTTGTTTTGGGGCAGTAGATTGGTTTTTGAGATATATGTGTAAAATAAATTCGTCCAGGAACCCATTGGGCGCATTTTAATCTCTGGTATGCAAAATGGATAACATTCATTCCCAAATGGTACTCACCTTTGGAAATGGAAGCGCACTACGCTTAGTAGACTGATGAGTACAAAGGTCAAAGTAGATTTTACCCAATGTCATGCGCAAAACTGCAATGAAACCTAGTTCACAAAAGGTATATCCATTGGCATCTTGCTCGACTGGTGCGATTTTCTTCTGTGAAATGTTAAAACAAATTAGCACTCGCCTTTAACACTTTCTTCATTTCAATGGCCTTGCGTGTGAGTTTCGTCATTTAATGTGTTCATGCTTCAAATCGACTTTAGCGTGATTCCCACTTAGGAGCTGATAATAACTTTAGTCTGTATCAGACCTTTTCCTTCTGTTTTTTAAGTTTGTTTTCTTTTCAAACCGTTTTAAATCACTCATTTGTGCAGTTTGCAACGCAAAATTCTTTGGAGCAAAGGCAACTTACTAGTTCACCTTTTCTGATGCATTCAGTAATCAAGGTCTTATCGTTGTGGGCTTCTTAAATTGGTTAAAAATAAAAGTTTAAAACTATGGGAACTTTTATTCCCATTCATGTATGTTCAAAATTCTATGGATGGAGAATCGTGTGAGTCAATCGCAACATACCACTCGTCAATGCCCTTCTCCAATTTCAAAACAAGCACAACTCGTTTTAAAATATAAAACTAAGTATCGCCTTCAAGTATCGGTATTTGCGCGACCTTTATAGCCCTCTCTGGAGTCGCGTAATAGGCCAGTAAGACACGGGAGAGCATCTATTGGGAGACTGACATACAATCTGAGGTGCCCGTGTGGATAACAAGCAGTTAGCCGAAACATTTGAACATCAAAACATTTATTGTTCATGAAAACTGATTCATTGACATGAATGACACGAGATGTGATCAATTACGGTCATAATGTCACTCCAAGCACTCTATGGGGGTGACCTAATTTATTTGTTGTATTTACAATTAATTTTACCTATTACGTCATATGCTCTGCAACAACATGTCACAATATGTGGGCGTTTCTCTGTTTATAAACTGTTTTTTTGAGTTGCATTGTGAACTCGGCGCAAACTTGCCTACTCTTCGTCCAAAGTAGACAGGAGGGAAATAGGTTTATCATTTTGCCATAATAATGAAGTGGGAAATGTCTGGTGGTGGTATTACGGTTTACTTAATAATCGTGTTATCAAACTGCGAAAAGCGTGGAAGCGAGGTGATTTTTTTTGGGGGGGGGTCTTCCAGCATCGAGAACTTCCTTTGGCTGTCAAGGCAAAAACACTCCACTCATCGATGATGGAGGTCACCAACTCACGTCGTGATCCTGTCTCATGCGCTCACATGCTCTTGTAAATTTGCGCCGTGTGCACTAAACTGAAGTAATCTTTTGCAAATTAATCCATGCAGGTCCAATAACAACATACCACCTTAAGGAGAAAAGGGGGACGTAAGTAATTCCATTCATATGGTGGGTACTCATTAACCAGCTGAATGCTCGATTTGGTATCACTTTTGGTACCAGAGTCGCAGCCATATGATCGTCCACTTTGGTTGCCTGAGCTTGGTTAATTTCATCAAATCATGGATCAAACACGTTTATGGAACTGAAAGCAATGAAATACACGCAGAACGTTTCTGGTAGCGAACTGCCTACAAAGTCGTAGTGATTCCGTAATGGAACTCAAAACAGGCACAAATTCACGCTAAAAAGGGTATTGACTTTCAAAAGAAAAAGAATATTGGCGTTATTTTTCAAATTTCAGATGATGGTGCAACGCGTCCTTGCTGCAAAAAGTCTGTCCCATGCTCAAGGCGCCACATTGATGGCTGGATTCATCAAACTCTTTCCTCTTTTCATTATCGTCATGCCCGGTATGATAAGCCGCATTCTCTACCCTGGTAAGACCTGAATTTTCATCAAAGTAGACGTCAATTAGAATGGACTTCTAAGTGCACCCGATGCAAGACCGATCTGCTTTCATGAGTTCCATAGCTTCTAATGCATCCACAGTTCTTAACGATTTTTAACCCCATCAAAAAGGGGCATCAATTTGCATTCTGCAGCTGGCTAGTAATGCTCGATACCTCAAACGTAAGGGTAATGTTGAGCTGTTGTTTTGTGCTTCATTAGTCAAAGGATGACTACAAAAGAGGTTCTGAATTTTCATTGATTCATGGGAACCAATGGCAACATGCGAAGCTTTTCAACTACAACGCAAATGCACACCACGGTCTGGTGGGACCTGTTTATGTAGTAACTAGAGCACCTCCTACACTCAATGAATTACACGTTCTGCACCCTTACTGGCATCTATGTGATGAAACTTTGGCATAAAAACCCATCATTTATTGGTAGCCTGCGCGCAGAACTCATTATTATTGCTGGATCTGCCATCTAATATCGATAGCAGCTGAAACGCGGAAGTACAGAAGCCTCGACTTTGCTTCAAGATTGAGCAGTTAACAGCTCTTTCAGGTTCAATTGAATGAGGGGTTGTTAAGACGCTCTTATCCAGTGATCAGGCTAAACTGGAGGGGGCAACTATATAGAGCTTGAAGGACACAAGCGCGGAAACCGACCTACATCTAGTGATGTCAGAAGGCACATAAGTTAGAAGGATTAGAAGGCTTTCAGCGTAGGCGCCATTTGCAGAGCTCTAAGGTATCGTCGTGAAATTGGTATTTTTTTCTAGCTCTGTTCAATGTCGCACCGACCAAAAGCCGAAGTCATTCTGCCTTTTGATGCCGAAGGAATTAGAAAAATTGGAGGGATAGGATATGCATTAAATTACTGAATTTAATGCCTATTTAGTTTTCATTCACGTAAAAAGATCCGGGAGTCCCAATGGCATCTGTAATGAGTTTTTGCTAACAATAGCCAATATTAATGCCGCCACTAGGGATAGAATAAGAGAAACACTAAGTGGCTTTGCGGCTGGTCAGCTTTACACGAAATTTCTTTTCTACATGTGCAATGGGACGAGGGCAGGTGGGAGGGGTGGCCAGAATAAATCACATCACCCTCTAGAATCCCTAGTTCATCTAGTTTTACTACCCAAGATAGTTTCCGCGTGTAGTGCCAAAAAAGTTCACAACTTTTAGACGCTTCTGTAGTTTCGAAATGGCAAAGAGAATGTGCTTTCATGCTGTTCAAATGGTGCCAATAGGGAGTGAAACCATTGCTTGTACTCTCTTCAGTTGTGTCTCCCCTCTTCTGCCAATAAGCATTTGTCTTGATCCAGAATGCTTTCTTTTGAGACTGTTAATAGTCTTGCTTTACTACCACAACTTCATGGATTAGGGGAATGGCTATAGAGTAACAACTCTCAACTACTTTTTTATCGCTATAATGATTCTTTTTCTGCCTTTATAAACTTAAAATAAATAGATTCGACAATGAGTCATTTACAAGAAGACTTTATTTTGTGTCTGGATAATAGGTGCCTTGGAAACGTAGTCTTGGGCAAGTACCTTTCGGCCCAATACGGACGCTATTCTCGGAACCACCATTTCATAGTTGTTAGTCCTCTTCTCTTGAGCAGGTTTCTGAATGGTGAATTCTGTTCAGATGTGGGTTGGCCCAAACTCAATTCTTTTCGATGCTAAGGTAGTTGAATTTATGCATGCATTATCGAAGAAAGTGATTGACCAATCAAAGCCACTGATAGGCACTTCCGATTATCTTTGCTGCTGGACTTCTTTCCCATTAGTAAACTCCATTAACCGAGGTGGCTAACAAAAAGCAATAGCATCTAGATTTATGGTGGCGGTTTTGTTTTTCAATGCAAATTCACCTGTTTAAGGGTGCGTTACAATATGCTTTGAAGAAGCGGTAAAAGTGGTCTCCGCCAATGCAAATTACCTTTGGAAATCGGGTTTGCTTTTCAGAGGCGACAACATTAAATTACTGAATTCAGTTGCACAAGAATGGTTGAATAAATGAAAGTTGACTTCTCTCGCATTTGATTGAAATCAAAGGCTTAGATGGTGGCAGGTTTGTGTAGCTGGATAAGCGATTTATGTGGTGATGAAAGCTTTTGAACGCTAAAGTATTTACTGCGGGTGTACATCTTAATCAAGTGAAGGGTGTTGGCTAGCACAAACTTGAATGCAGCCACTGCTTCTTCCCCCCTTCTGTCTCGGACAAAGTGATCCATTTTATTAATTACTTTAGGTTCATGGAGTGGAACTAACGAACTAGCCCGATGATAAGGGGACAAATGTGGAACAAACAGTAGTGGATGTTTTTTGCCCCTTCACAAAAGTAACCTTTATTTGTGCAAAGGTTAATTAGCTGAGGGGTGAGGAGGGTTATCGTTTCCAAATTAAACATGACAGTAATGTGGACGTCTGGTAATGAATATCACTCATTTTGATTAAGAAATTCATGAGAGTTAAATTCAAATGGCTGCTGTTGATCGTGTTGCTCATGAGGAAGCATTTTAAATTTGGCTGGTCACCTTTTGAGGGTGGAATCTCAACCCCAAACGCCTTCTGAGTGGCTGTTTGAGCTAGTTTTTTTTCCTCTTAGTTTTGCTTTAACAAACAATGTCAAATACTGCAATAACCAGCAGTCGATTGTTGGTGAAACATGAATTCCGCGAGAGTGTTCGTTTGCCCACTAAACTCCGGTTCTACAGACTGGTGAACAGAAAGAAGGTGGTATTGAATTTAAGTGATCAGTTTCTCCTATGCAAACGCTTGAGAGTTACATACAGAAAAAAAACTTATTTTCTATCGTCTCTATGCAAAAATGAGGAGTCGAACTACTTTTTATGCGAGGCGAAACAAGGCAATGGCAATGAAATTATGCTTGAATGAGATAACAATAGTTAAATCTTTCGATACAAATTACTTTGGAATGTTGGGCTCTGTTATTTTTGGGAATGTCTCAATAAACAACTGAATGGGAGTGATTAAATCAACGAATGAGTAAATGCCAATTGTTCTTGCATTGCAGATACGGTGGGTTGTGGCACAGCCGAGGCGTGTTACGAAATTTGTGGAAACCGCTACGGTTGCAGCGACTTGGCCTACCCAAGGCTGGTCATGGGCGTGATGCCCGACGGTGAGTCGAGAGCCTTTCATCTCCTGCTGTAGTCCAGACCACTTTTACGTGATTGCTGTGTTTGGTTTAACTTTATGTTACTGATGACTCTCTGCTTACTGTTGTAAGGCGTTACCCTCGTGTACCGATTCAAAAATACATTGAACAGCATACCTAGAGGGAAGCGACCCCCAGAAATGGTCGGCCGTTGGTATTAGCAATGTAAGTAATGCGACGTTTGTTCCGGCGACTTTTCCGCTAGGTGAGGAATAATGCAAGTAAGCTATCAGTAGTTAAGTGAAATATGGGGAAGGTTCGAGCTCTAAGGTGCACTTGAAGTTGGTTCACTGCGTTTAATTTGCATAAATTATCAAGTGACCAAAAAGTTCTAGTGGCCTTTGGTACACCTCGCTGCAGTGAATCCTTGTGAGATGCACGCAACTGTTCATATGCATTATGAAGCTTATATGTGTGCCAGTCTATTTTTGGCATACATTATTTGGATCCTCATATAATGGTCTGTTGAGCTTGGTAGATGCAAATAGAGCCTCTCTGCTTTTCTGGCTTCAGAGAATTCCATTACTTTTTTGACGAACCACTGAAATTGAGGAAAATTCCAACTTTTCTTGATGGTAAAATGATGAGAGATTAACGTGTCCGAAATAGCTTACATTGGCTTTCACCATAAGTAATAGAAGAGAAATTTTTTCCATCACCAATTTGGAAGAAAAATTATTGGACTTAACTAAGTATGCGGGTGTTACTCACTAAGTGGCAGTTGACATTGTGTTTTCAATACTTCCTTCAAATGCATTCCGGAAACGCGCGGTGCATTCCTGACTGTTTGCAGATTGACCAACTTTTGATGAAAAATGACTTCTGTATCGCAACGAGTGCTAAGCAAATAAATGTGTCATTAACTATCTCCTAACAATCGGCTATCCCACTGCCCATGCCGCACCTCTAGGGCAAGTACCACTTCACCTCTATGAGGTTATGCATGTGTGTGGCGGATTGCAGACGCAATAACTGAGACTCAGGCGGTAATCATAGATGGGGTTCACTTGTTCAATGGAGGCTGGTTACTACCCCAAGGTGTACAAGAAAAACTTCTTCTTCTTCTTTGTTTGAAGCATAGGTGTAGCGAATTGGTAGGGGAAAAATTTATTACAGCACTAGACACGATCGTATACCGTGCATTGCAGAGGTTATCGGTAATACGATCTCATTACGCTTTTGAAAGGGAGGAAGAGGAGAAAATCAACACTGTCCTATTCTTCTTTCTTTTCATTAAAGACTGTCACCTTTTCTTGGGATTAGACGGAAAAATTATAATCAAATGCGACACAGGGTAGAGGTCTGGGAAATCAAGAATGCCGTGAAAATTGAAGTGACTAAGGCAAGCCTAGGCTATTTTCTTTTAGAAAAGTGGAAAAGATTTTAGATTGTTAATGATGGCTGCTTTGGTGAATGTAATAATGCAGGAGAATTCTTTTCTTTACTACAAAAAATCGTCCCACCTTATTTGCCTTACTGCCATGGACTCAGTTTGGCTCCTGGACAATGAAAATGAAATTGTGCCTGTCCATTTCTTCGTCAGATCCAGCGGCACCGCTTGTTTGCAGAGAAAGTAGTCCGAATGCTAGGTTTGCGAGACGGTTTCGAGAACGGTGCGTTCAAAGGTAGGAATGTTGAGAAGCGCACTTTTTATAGGAAATGGGTGAAATTTCTTACATTTAGCTTGATATTATGTAATGACTGCAAGGATTTTTAAAACAGCATGATAATTCCACACTCTTGCAGAGTGAGCATCTTTGTGGACTTCTACACTTTACTAATTTATAATGTTTGAGTTCACCAATGAAGTGAATTCAATGTTACACGGAATGATGATGTATGGGAGGTCACCCAAGACGTTCTAATGCTGATGTTCGCTTTCTTTACAGTAATAAAACACCTCATAATTTATGAGACATTGTGGTTTTGTAGTCCATAGAGCTCCTCAGGTGATTCGATGTCATTATTTTTACCCAATCCTTTTCCATGGTAAAACTACACTCAGGTAGCATAGTTAATAAAGTTAAACGCATCGCTATTCAAAATGACCCTTTCTGAAACTGTAAATTTTTGGTACAGACGTGGATTTCTTGTGATTTCATTTAGACTGGAGTTCTGACTGGCAAATTATTCTGCGATTGAAGTGCTAATACCGGCCGATGACTGTGAATGGTTGGGCTTGAGTGCCAATTCTTTTGGTCTCTAGGTCTTCGCGGACTCATGTTGGCAGTGATGCTGGCCGCCCTCATGTCCGATCTTACGTCCATCTTCAACTCCTCCAGTACCCTTTTCACGGTCGACATCTATACCTGCTTCCGACGCAAGGCTGGCAATCGAGAACTTATGATTGTCGGACGGTAGGCGGTGCTTTTACTTCTATCAAAAGCGTAGACTTTTTGTATTGGTAATGGTTGCACTGAGCATACTCTGGGTGCCAGTGATCCAAACCATGCAGGGTGGCCAACTCTACATCTATATTCAATCCGTCTCCGGATATTTATCTCCACCAATCGCAGCGGTGTATGTTACGGCCCTGCTACTGAAGAGAAATAATGAGTTGGTGAGTCGCAGTTACCATTATGTGCTTAATTATTCCTTTGTTAGTCATCCGTTCATCCATTCATTTAGGGAGCGTTTACGGGACTTATATATGGCTTCCTTATTGGAGTCACCCGTATGATTCTGAGTTTCGTATATTCGGATCCGGTATGTGGTGAGGAGGATACAAGACCGTGGATAGTGGCAAAAGTGCATTACATGTACTTTGCCATGTTCTCCTTCTTCTCCACCGCTATCCTTATGTGCGTTGTTTCGCTGTTCTCTCCACCACCCTCCGAGGAACAGGTTCGCGGACTGACTTTTTGGACACGTAACACCGATTCTGCTACCACTGCTGGTGGTACTGACCCCAACTCTGTGATGCGCGAAATGCAACTGGGGGAGGAAATTAGTCTCAGCCCTGCGGAGAATGAGGTGTTTGGTGAGGTGAAGGTCAAGGGGATGGGCGATCAATTGACGGAGAATGAGGACGGGAGTGAAAAAAATGACCTGCCTTCAAAGAAATCCGCTATTAACGAATCTGGTAAGCATTGTGACCCTTTGTGCCAACAGGCGTCCGATCGTTGAGCAAGACACTTCTTTGTTAGTCGTGGAATTATAAAACTTAAACTTCTGAGAACTTTTGATAGTTTGAACGTAGTCTCAACCCTTAAACAACAATATTGAGATCTACGGGTTCCAATGCATTGAATTTCTCTCCCAAACCTTCCGTTTTAATTTTTTGCAGAGTTTCTTTGATACAATATTTTGCAGAGCAATAATTACGAGTATCATCACATTTACGACCATTTCATCCGTATTGCAGGCCTCAAGTAGGCATCTCAAACAGATGGTTCAATTTCAGCCTTAAATCACCGGTAAAAATGGAACTGCTCCTTAACATGCTATAGACATTAACATCTCAGGTGAGGGATGAAGGAGCACTACTTTGATATATTACTCCTTGAAGTCGTGAAATTGTTTGCAAAGTATGAAGCGGCTAGTTTGAATTTAAGGCAAGGCTTTTTCACAATCTTTTCGAACAAGGCTGTGAGTGGAGATTGGGCATTTCACCTTAGAACTGATGAGTGACCTATAGTGTTTGAAAGGTAATGACAACCATTTTCAAACACATTGGGTGCGATTCGCAGTCCAACTTCTGCTGTATGATTAACAGTATTGTGCAATCAAAGTGCGACCAACCGGACTTTGTCTTAGGCCTTGTCTGCCAGCCAGCCGTGGTGCCTGTTTAGTTGCTAGACCTACTGGCGTTGTGAGTAACAGACTTTTTCAGCCAGAAGCTTGGTATTGAGAGGAGTAGTGCTTTTCGTTGGTTTTGTCTTGGGACATTAGATCAAGCACTAAAAGCTTTGAAGCGATCTCTCTCACAGCAGCTCGGTTGTGCTACACGACCCCTCCACCTATGCGTATTTTATGCCTTACCCATTTATTTTGCCGCGTTTTAAATCTCACTTGCTGCTACGTATGTATTCACCTCCAGTGCAGATGATTTGTCTGTTTTGTTTTGACTGTTACATTTTCAAATCTGAATAACTTTTGAATAGATAGAACACTTTATTCGCGCCATCAAAGCTGTGTTTGTGTGTGCGTTTGCGTGGGTGTGTGCTTGATCCAACATCTGAGGGGTTTCAAGTTGTCTACACTGCAGTTAGCATTAGTAACAATGCAATGGGTCGGGAGGGTACCTCAGTTTTTCTCATTTAATGGTGGATAAACAGTAACATGCAGACTCTACCATCCTCCACAAACGGGACAAACAAACAAACGTGCTGCAGTCACCATCGCCTAGCTTTGCACACATTATCACGTGATTACCCTGGGCCAATAGAAGGTGATATGTTCATCACTTGAAGGCATATGATGCAAGTACGGAGGATGCGAATGAGCCAGTGTTCCCTCCCCTTCCCCCTCTTCTTCCTCCCCTCCCTTCTCCCATACAACCGCATTAATGGGAGACTAATTGTTGCAGCTTTAAAAAGCGAGTTAAACTGGATTTTAAATGACATCTATAATAATGCTGGTTAGAAGTAGGCGACAAGGTATCCAAACAGTTGTGTAAACGCCCCAGTAAGCCATTTTAATGAAGCATGGTAAGATAGGGGACGAACCTTTTTGCTAACTGCTGCATTGGCACCGCGACAAGCCAAGCGATAGTTTATAATACAAAAAGTTGGCTTTTGAAACATTCATTGACTTTGAAATTCATCTTAAAATACGGTCTCCTGTTTTCCTAGTAAAATTTTCCTCCTATCCAAGTATCCTTCAGCTAAGCAAATGCAAACGTCTTCCGGCTATTCGTACCTATGAATAAATGATTAGCAAATAACCTAAACCATTATGTCTTCTCACTTTCCACAAGAGCAAGACGCCTTTTCCCTTCTTGCTCATTAATTCCTCAATGCAATTTCTCACTCACATGGAAATGAGGGAGATGTCGGTCTCGTAGAGGAAGCGTCTTCGATTGAAAAAAAAGACCTAAGGTAAAAGGAAAGGCCAAACTCGCAGTCATTTCTTCGTAGGAGCATTTGCTTGCCTCAATTAGGGTAAATGTGCTCACCGCCGGTTTCAAGCATTTTGTGTGAAAAAAACTATGGCTCCCAATCTTCTACAGCTTTAGGGGGACATATTCTTTTTGTGCTTTTTTTTGGTATCACAAACACACTTGAACATGCTAAATCCCAGTCTTTAGTAACGCCTAGTGATTGTATCAGTAAAAAGCTGGCAATTGGATGGCAAACATCTCTTTATGCTAGTGATAAGGAGGGAGAAAATAGGAGGTCATGAGGAAGGTATTCCCGGCCTCTGGGCAGGCGGCGTCATGCGCAAGTGAAATTGATTGCATATTGGAGTTCACTTCCTCCTAGAAAGAAAATACGAGGGATTCGGCGATGCAGACGAAGGAGACGATGACGTTATGACCGCAATGGACGGCAATTCCTGCTCACGATGTCTCCACATCCCTGGTCATATTTGCAAGTGGTTTTGGGGCTTCGCCGACGATCCTTGTCCCGAGTCTGTGCAGTGCTGCTGCAGTTGTGTTCGAGAACGAGCCCCATCAATTCAAACCGGAGCTGGGGACTCCGAGCCCCTTCAATTCGTCCCCTTGGGTCTGGAGCAGAAACGCAGCACCAAGATTGGTCTCTTTGTGGGTCTGGTGCTGATCGTCACCACTACTGTCTTTCTTTTCTGCTTCTTCTCCCTCTATTTTGGTCCAATCACGCGTGGACCATTGAGAATTACTGGCAATACGTCCGTGCAAGAAACGCTTTATGCGATTGAAGAGTTGAGGCGTTATGGAATGATTGCAAACTAATTTCTACTTGAATGGCTCTTTCTCACTTTCTGCTCATTCGTTATTACCACTGATTTGGTCCCCTTCCCACCTCCTTTCCCCTTTTATCGTGTTTTTACCTTTGAACGCATTGAGTACGAACTGCAGATCGCCAAGCTGTATTATGGGACCATGGTTATATTCATTTGTCGATCATTAGAATTTACAGAACTTTTTTATTTATTAAAAGGGATGGGGAATTGTGAGAGCACAATCCTAGTACGTTCAAAAATATGAATGTTGTGCAGTGTGATTGATCTTCATTGCGGTGTAAGATTGGCGTCTCGATCACAAAGGTGCTGGTTTTGCCCCGTTAATTTCTTCCTTGAAAAGGCGCAATTACCTTCACTAATCAGCTGCCAAGCTTGGATTTTTTTCTTTAGATGACAATGGCCACAGGGTTGGGACACAATCGTGAGAGGAGGGTTTGTTGATTGAGACAGGTAAGTTGTACATGAGTGCCGGACTTATACGCTTGTAGTTCCGCCCAATTGAGCTGATGCAGCGAGGTCTTTTATGAAAAGGTCAGTCACGACTGAGAAGGGTCAAGGTCGGATTCCCTTTTCGTCAATCAGGATGCGAATTTGCATGGAGGAGAGTGAGGGAGTACGCATGTCTACAATACATACAAACCGTTGAAACATTTAATTGACGAAAAGTACAGATGGACGCCTAGCTTAATTTAGCCATTTATGTGCAAATAGCTTTGTTAAAATCAGCCCAGCTCGTGTCTATTCGAGGGTTTTGTGATACTGATCTTCATCACACCAAAATGAAATCGTGTTTGAATTTTGTAAGGACTTGGTGAAACGTCATACTTAATCCTAACAGTCACATCTGCTAGACGGGTAGGTGATGGGTTTGGGCCATGTAAGTGGTGTGATTTTAAGGTTGCTTTTAAAGCCGAGCTTAATCTTAAGCTTGGGATGAAATCCTCAGAAACAGGAGACAATGTCCACATGAAGATGTGGATGGCAGCTAATTGAAAACCTTGTAGATAGTATCTTTGTCTGGAACAGTTTTCGATAGGATGGGGGTTAAAGAGCCGCAAATGGGGATGCAAATGTCATCATTTTTATTTAAGCATGTTGCAGGAAAACCAAGCTTACTTTTTCATCAATAATGTATTTAACTCTTAGTAAGGGAATTGGTGATTTACCACTTCATTTTAATCTGACTAAGTCTTATATGGATTAGCTTGGGTAAATTTTGTAAATAAGCTTACTTTTAGATTGATTTTAGTGTGAGGAACCTTAATTATTTTCTAAAGTCCGATCATTTCTAAAGAAAAAGCAAACCGCAAAGATCATTACAATAATACGCCGAGTCATAGCTTATGTTTCTTGGGGAAGAAACGCCCTAAAATAATCTCAAGGAATCGTCTTACACTTCAATTTTTTTCGAAATCATCGTTTATTTTAATACTTGGCTAGAGCGGTGCATTTTGTGTAGTGGTTGTTATTCGAGTACTAAGGGCGTCGGGATGATTCGTGCGGTTTTGATATTTAACAATAGTGGCAAGCCTCGATTAATGAAATTCTATGATAATACGGTAAGTGTAATGCAGTTTGTGCCTTGATTATATGATTAGTCCTTAAACCATTCCCGTTTAACCTGCCACGTATTTTTATCACTGGTTCCCTGTATAACTACCAATTTCTGTTTCATGAGTATGCGGATAGTAGACCCTAACTTGCCTCCTTTTTAACCTCATTTTGTGGTGTGCAAGTCTTGATTCATGCCGTAAGACATCACTAATCATTCCCTATCCACATTCATCGTTATCTTCTTAAAGTTGTTTGTGCATTTTAGAGTTTTGTTTTATGCACGGCCGAACATTTTTACCTCCTCAAATCTAAGTCGCTATTCTTTATGAATGAGTGTTCCCTAAATTTTTCAAGATTATTCCCAGTTCCGCGATGTTAATATTATTTAATGTCCAAATGTGAGTTTAATGCACCCTAATCACGTGACTTCCTCCATTTAATATGGCTTCAAGTCTGAAGAACTACAACAAAAGCTCCTTAGTGAAACTTTTCTCGTGGTATCGAAACGTGATGACAATGTGTGTAATTTTCTTGAAGGTGGCAGGTAAATCAAGCACTACACTTTAAAAATTGTTTTAGCAATGTCTTTTCTGAACACGATTGTCGTATTATTTACCGGCACTATGCAACACTCTACTTCGTCTTTTGTGTCGACGCAACGGAAAGTGAACTAGGCATTCTTGACCTGATCCAAGTGTTTGTTGAAGCATTGGACAAGTCTTTCGAAAGCGTTTGCGAACTGGACCTAATTTTCCACTCTGACAAAGTAATTATTGTGCATTTGTTTTTAAACATCCCACTCGAAATTCCTATGCGCTTAAGTACTACTTTCGGTTTTGCTCCTTTTAGGTTCATTTCCTCCTCAATGAACTAATCATTGGCGGTATGGTCTTAGAAACGCATATCAGTGAAATCATTTATCATAATGAAGAACAAAATAAACTGGAAAAGCAAGAGGTAATCGGAAGCCTGAAAACACGCTGGTTTATTTTCTTTTGCATAATTAGCTACGTATATCAGCCATATAGCCGTTCGATCCAAACTGAGTGGTAGAATAATATTTTCTGCTTTTCCACTGTAAATGATTTTCCCATCTGTTTAGCAATCCACCCTCCCAATCGCTCCGTCACGTGCCGTGTCTGCTGTAAAGGATCTGAAGATAGCCCAAAAACTGAAGGACATAAAACTTCCGGAAATCCCTTACTTGAATTCACGCATACATCTCACCTGAAAGGTGGAGGAGGAATAGGGACACGGTGGCTTCTGTGGTTCAGCAAATTGTGATTCTACCTTGGCCCTTTCACTTCTCTTTTTTTTTTTTGACCCGTCTTTGTAAATATTCTTCTGAGGTTATTTTTGGTATAGGGTTACTGCTTCATTTTCTCACTAATAATGTCTTTTCTCTAGATACACATACATACTCCTCCTTTGTGGGGCAAGTTGAGTTGAGCGATGCATTTTGTGCAAGGTGTCATTACTTTACTGACTAGCTAAATAAGATTCAGCCCAGAGATAAAGATGAGGGGATAAGATTGTTAATAGTCTTTGATGCAATTCCTGCCTGGTTCATAGTTGGTTTTTCCAGTTGTGTCACTCTCATGGGGGGTTGGAATTCTACACACAGTAACAACATCACAATTTTACGGAAAAGAATCCCGTCGACAAACTAATGTAGCAGGGTCGGAACCTGTCAAAGTGTCGGCAGGAGGTCTAACTAGTCAGCCCGCGTAGGTCGTGGCTGGCTCTGTTAGTTCCAGAAAGTGGCGTTCGTGTCCAAAAATGGTTTTGGAAGTGATTGGATGCATTATTAACTTGGCGGCTACAATCTGGCGCCATCTTTATCCCAGCCAAGCCGGGCAATGTGGGGCAAATAGGTGAGGAAAGGAAGCATTGTGCATAATTGGGCGCACCTAATCATGGAGCAAATTGTCCTGAAGCCTGCGTCACCCATAGAACGTTCCCATGCGGCAACTGGACGAGCAAAGCGGAGTCCTTACACAATTTGAAACTTTACAGTAGCATTGATGGGTGTCACACACTCCTCACTACTTATTCACAATAAATCTACTACAGCAGCCATACATCCACTGGAAGAGACGAAAAGAGATTTTGAAATTGGAAATTAGCTGGCAGCTAAGCGTGGGCATGTGCTAGTCTATTCTGGATGGGATTCTCCACAGTGCTTGCAATTGCCTTCCTTTCATTTTAAGCACTTGTGCCATAGAATGTGAGTCAAAACTAATGGATGTGATTTGGCCTTGTTTGTTCTAATGGGTTTTCAAAAAATGATGGGAAAAAATAATCATTCAGAGACCAATGGATTCATGTTAATGGAGGGACCTCATTACCTGAAAAATCACGTGTAGACATTGAATAGTAGCCGATGAGGAAATGCTTTCACACTCATTAACATCGTGGGCCATGTGACATTTGTGTCCACATCAAAAAGGAGGAGAAAGTCTAGGAAGCTCTCAAGTGCGTATTTACTCCTCACAAGGCAAGACTATTCTCACGTAGTTTGGGCTGAAGGCAGAATTATTCACCATGAATAATACTTGCAAAATATTTAAGGTGAAAATACTCATGCCTAATCTTGGTGCTACAAGACAATCACCAACCAACCAACGCTTCACATTACAAAGCCTCTGGCGGTAAATCCCCAGGTGACAAATTACTGCCTTTTGGCATCAAACTCACCGTCAATCACACGAGCACATGTGAAACAGAATGCACAGTTGAGAAAGAGAGTATAATTATGGAAAATCTGGTGTTCTCAAACCACTCACCATCTTTGTTTGGCGTCTTCTACTACTAGACCTCCCACCATCTTTGCAACTTTAATTGCGGTTGTCAATAAGACATTACAAAATATATTTGCAAAGTCATTGTAAAATCAGTGGAGTACAAACCTCTGTGATGTCTTAGCAAGGAGAAGGAATGTCATTTCAAGACATCGCAGGCCACGTTTGATGAAGGCGTGGATTATGGAGCGACTAGCTTCCAGCTCAATTTGTATTCAGACGGAGAGTGAAGAGCTCTCAGGACTAGGCGACATTGTCTGTGAAAGCATTTGCTTAGTCACACGGCATTCAAACACAGTTTTTTTTCGCCCAAGATCAGGCTTTGGATCTCCAATTATGCACCCATTTTGTTTGTTCAACGTTTCACAAAATGACATTCATGTCTTCCATTAACTGTAAAAGGGGACTGCTTTTAGCGCCTTAGGACACTACATAAATCTCGAGTCAAGTTTCACTGCCACCCAACTTGTAGGAAATTGTCGAAACCGATTTCGGGTTATTTTTGTTTGCCTTGACAATATGAAAAGCCTTGACAAGGGAGAGATCTATAAGCAGACCAATCAAGGGACTCGGAAACACATCAAAGGTGGTTCATCACTTCCACAAAAATTTAATACAATCCATAGATTTTACCAAGTTTCCAACAAATTATACAAGCAATAGGTTCATCAAGGCGACGCAGGGAGCATTTTATGATGTGATGTTCTAATTCTTATGTGTCTGGCAAAGTGGGAACAAACCACTCAAACCTTTACTAGGTCGGGTGACTGTGTGGGTCTCTTTGACAAAATGAAAGGGAACTTAGTGATTTTGAGGACTTTTTAAGGCAATGCATGAATCCCGAACCAAGTTTATCTGTCACTCGGTTCGCGGGGAACTGCTGGAACCATGCAGTGATTCATTGATAGGACTGACACGCGAAGTAGGTCTTAAAGGCGTGTGAACAGATAGGAGGGCTAATCAATCCCGTTACTCAGTTAATCACACTCATGCATTAATTACTGCCTTGACTGGTTCTTTTCAAAGAAAATTAAACCAGGTAAACAGTCCTGATCGCAGAGACAACAACATGGCACCATGACCTGTAAATCATACCTGTGGCCTGTGGGCCATTTATAAACCCTTTGAAGGCCTCAACTACAACTACTTATATGCATAAGTAGCATTTTTTAATAAAAATGAAAGATTCATTTTAATTACTGTACTGTTTAACATCAAGGAGGAAGGAACTTCAAGAAGTCGCACATAAGCTCATTCACATGGTTCTCCTAAATATTCAGCAGTTTGCGTGGATAGCTGCTCATTACTTTCTTAGTGATCTCACGAATAACATTGGGAAAAAAGTCGCACGATCCCTCTTCTATGAAGAAGCACTCAAAAGGCCAAACGCAGAGAGTGAAAGAGAAAGTAAGCATCAATTATTCTGGATTGCAAGAAGTTGGTCACGTTGATGCAACCAATGTGGCATTAGTCTAACATCAAGGCGAAAAGACATTTAAGCAAGGGGCAAATTGCATTCCCTTAAGTTAAATGCAATTAAAAGTGCTGTTTTATATGAGAAGAAAATTGTTTCAATTTGATGACTGAGTAGCTTGACCATGATTTCGGAAAACGTTTGCCGCTAAGCGAATGCGAAATGTCTGACACATATGCTTGACGATTATAGCAAAATGCAATTAATATTAACAGCAGCCAGTTCTCATGTCTGGTTTTGTAACTTAATTTTCACAAAGTGTATTTGAAAATTAAAAAATTCCCATGATTTCCGTTAAACTCCTGTCGTGGTTGAGTAAACTAAGTCAAGGTGAAACGAGTGATTTTACTTCATTAAAAGGGATTAAGAAGGCATTAATTTGATGAGTTAAATACTAACGATTGAAGGCTGCCCTGCTTGCATTAAAAAAAACTTCTTAAAAATGAGGAACTGCTGCGTTCTTTTTCACCGTAACTAATTCCTCATGTTAAAAATTATTAAGCAGCGCAAAATTTGAGATGTAGCAATATTTAGACATTAATTATCGTTTTGCAAGGGCATTTTCACCACTCTCACTTAGCCCTGTGAATGAATAATTATGGCGCAAGCAACTTGATCCAGTACGAGTGGAAAACTGCGTGAACTGCGAGGTTTCGATTATTCCCAAAAGGTAATTTGGAGCTTTATCCCTGTAAGGTAGTCTTGTTCACTTTGCACCAGAGTGTATGAACGGTATACTAACAAGGATGTACACAGAATGAACAATTATTCGGTTGCATAAATTGATTCCTTTTTCCACACGCAGACGTCTCCATCGCTACCTGTACTGGTGGTCGGCAAATGAGGTGTTGGCACCAATTTCCCGGCTCTTATTTAACTATGGGAACCTAATGAATGACATCGGAATTTGAGTTTCTCAAACTACTTTGTCAACAGCACACATAGATAATGCTTTAAAATTGAGATTTCGCGACTAGGTGGTGTGGAATTGTGCCACCTACCGATCCAGTCTATGATCCTGTCACCGTAGTACTACTTAAATCATTATAGTAAGTTAGTACTTCTATCAACTGTCCAGTAAAAAATCACTTTCTTTACTATCAACACCATGGCTTTGCTAGTTATTGCATCCTGCATTCAACAAATGCATCAAAGCTAGTGTCGAAACTACATTGAAAGCCTCCCAGTGTAGTTACAACGACGGGATTACCAGGTGCAGTTTTGCAGACAAATTGCACACAGTCTAGGTAGGTGGCACTCCCACCTCCATCTGTCGCGACAAGAAATGCCTGGCACTCCGCGATACGTTGGATTCTATCTCGCCCACTTTACGACCAAATTGAAATCACCTTCCACATTCCACAGGCTCCTCTTCAACCTCGCTGACCAGCGTTTGCAGGAGGTGAAAAGTGCATCGTCCACAATGACTTCCAACTGCTCCACTATGATGATGGGTCAATGAAGATCCGGTCTCCCTCCTCCACCAGCAAGACTCACATGTCACCGTTGGCATGATAACTGGCGATCAATGTGAGTGGTGACACCCCTCATGTACATGCACACCAACCAGAAGTGAACACCGAGCCATTTGGGACGGGAAGTGTCCCATGTTGCTGCGTTTGTCACATCAATGAACACAGCATCACCGCATTCCCTCCTCACAACCTCTTCACTCACTTCCCCACCCACGCTTCTCACACACCGCCCACTTCATCCACCCTGTGTCTCACCATGGTCGACTGTTTACTACTGCATTGTGCACCGCAGTCAGTCCAACTTGCTAAGTACGCAGGCATTCGGTGCCAAGACTAAAACCACATTCTGACGGGGATCCGTCTGTTTCGAAACCGTGCAACTACAAGATGTGCAAGAAACCGCATAAGCAAACAATCAAGACTATCATGATCTATGCTTTTGGTCTGAAGATACTCAAATCATGCAAAGCAAACAACTTCTCTCCTTACATTGAATTGTGACACACTCCAATGGCCTCCCAATTCTGTCTGTGGATAGGAGTCGAGTGGATTAAATCTGATCTTCAATTGCTGGTAGCATTTGTGAAGTCGCCGTTTCTAGCCTAGCAGGTAACCTGACAACCTGACCCTCCTGCTCCTTAATGTTTATTTTCAAACTAGACTAATTACATGAGCGAGTAATGACAAGTAAAGCGGGTGCGTAGGAGTGGTGACAGGCTACGCATAGACACATTTATGTGCAGTACAGCGTCGTAAACAAGACCGAGCATGCAGGTGGAGACTTCGAATGTCGCATAATTTGGCAGATGGACCTTGTGAAAAGGAAGTACTTTTCTGTCCCGCAGGAAAACGTGAGCCACAGCACAATGCCTACTCCTACTCATGTTAAATAAGTAGGTGATGAGCTCCTCTCACTTCGTCTAGTTCGACGGTCATGAAACCGACTAAGATGATTCTTCCGTGCTTCAACATCTAGCCATCAGCCTCATCGAAATAGGATTTGTAAACGCGATGTCAGGAATGCATGAAAGAGATTTTAGATACGCCCCATAAGGTGGTTTGTTCACACCTTTCCTAAAGGGCAGACAATTTAAGTCAAGTGAGCTAGATGCTTTTTATGTGCTTCAACATCTAGCTCAGAATTGGGAGGCCATTGGAGTGTGTCACACTTCAATGTAAGGAGAGAAGTTGTTTGCTTTGCATGATTTGAGTATCTTCAGACCAAAAGCATAGATCATGATAGTCTTGATTGTTTGCTTATGCGGTTTCTTGCACATCTTGTAGTTGCACGGTTTCGAAACAGACGGATCCCCGTCAGAATGTGGTTTTAGTCTTGGCACCGAATGCCTGCGTACTTAGCAAGTTGGACTGACTGCGGTGCACAATGCAGTAGTAAACAGTCGACCATGGTGAGACACAGGGTGGATGAAGTGGGCGGTGTGTGAGAAGCGTGGGTGGGGAAGTGAGTGAAGAGGTTGTGAGGAGGGAATGCGGTGATGCTGTGTTCATTGATGTGACAAACGCAGCAACATGGGACACTTCCCGTCCCAAATGGCTCGGTGTTCACTTCTGGTTGGTGTGCATGTACATGAGGGGTGTCACCACTCACATTGATCGCCAGTTATCATGCCAACGGTGACATGTGAGTCTTGCTGGTGGAGGAGGGAGACCGGATCTTCATTGACCCATCATCATAGTGGAGCAGTTGGAAGTCATTGTGGACGATGCACTTTTCACCTCCTGCAAACGCTGGTCAGCGAGGTTGAAGAGGAGCCTGTGGAATGTGGAAGGTGATTTCAATTTGGTCGTAAAGTGGGCGAGATAGAATCCAACGTATCGCGGAGTGCCAGGCATTTCTTGTCGCGACAGATGGAGGTGGGAGTGCTACCTACCTAGACCGTATATCTCATTTAACACATTCTTGACATGTTGCAGTAATTTGCTCTGATGTGACCCATTAAAGTTGGCGTGTACTTAATTAGCACACTGACATTCGAGATGATCAACGTGGTGTGCATTGTAACATTACAGGCAACGACTAGCCGACTGCTCAGCGCCAGCTAGGAAGATCTCTACATTTCGACAGCACGGGAATCTCGACTTCACCGTCAACGAGACTCTTTCATCGTAGCCTTCGGAAGATACTGTGCACCTAGAATGCCTTTCTAGTTCTCCTATGCACCGGTGAAGTGGCCGTCACCTCAGGCAGCAGATTGCCTCTCTCGAAGATGCAGCTCTCCAAGCTGCAGTAGCCCTCCACTATGTCCTCAATCACTCCTCGTCGCCTGTCCGCACTGATGGAGACAAGCAGTTGATTGTGACGTGTGATGGGATGGTCTGTGATGTGTTAGGTGAGAGCGGAGCGAGTGTGAAGCCTTGGTATGGCTGTAGTCGAATTGTGATGGACGAGGACGAGGGAGGGGAGGGTCAGCGTGGCGGCACAGTTGCGCCCGAGGTGACTGGTAGGAGGGTAGGTCATTGGCATCTCGTGCGATGATTAGCAAAGCTTTTGAAGGGAGAGCCTGCACCTTGTTTTACCATTTTAACCATTAGTTGAGCTAGTTTTTGTGTTTTTTTTCTAACGAACATTTAGGACAATATACGATTTGGAGTTTCAAACTCAAGACAAGTGTTAAGGTCGACTTCGTGAGTCAGTCTTCAAACGGTTGACCAGAATGTCCTATCAGACAACTCTCATTGAGGGCTTGAGTGAGGCCATGCGTGCGTACATGCGTACACGGTCAGAATCCTAGTTGAAGGGTACTTGCTCATTACATGACCAGCTATAAACTAATCAAGAAGGTTTATAAGGTTAAATGCTTCAGTGGCCTTAGCTCATATATTCTCTAGCTTAAAATCTCACAGATCTTTCCTGCAGGCAATCAACCAGCGTGTAGTTTAAGAAGTTGTTTGTTCTGACTGCCGGTTTCGGTCACTTTTGATGTCCATTTCGTCCTATCTGGGCTGTCTGGCCTCCGGGTCAAGTCAACAGTCCAAATCCCTCTGCTTGCTAAATATATCTAGGGTCTTCCCTAGTGCAATGCCTTCTTTTGTCTTAAAGAAAGTCTCAGGACGCTACATTGGTGTCAGCGGAAAGCGGACCTGACTTCAAAAGAATTTTATCTCGATCTGTACCGCTGGTGGCATACTGTAGCGGTGCGAAAGAAGTGCATGTGATACGGATGGAGGGTCTCTGACATCCCCCAATAGAAGGGCTGAAATGGAAGTTCGCATTCGGCATTTACTCCATCTCCATGATATGCAAGAAAGCTGTTGACAAATGAGACGACACTAGCCGTGAATTACGCGGAAACGTTTCGCTGTGGCGATTCTCCTAACATAACTGCTTAAGGAGACCGGTGTCCTAATGTCTCCCTATGGACAAGCTGATGCTCGGCAGAACCACTTACTCTGAATTTAGTTCCCAAACTGAACGAAACTACAAGTCTATTCAAACTGTTAGGAGGGACCGGTGACGCGGTGGTCAAGCATCTCCTCATTTGGGCTGGAATTTCGATGACTGCCAAGATTAGCTCGTGGGTGTTTATTCCAGTACTGATTACGTTGTGATGGCTGATACGGGGAGGCATACCACCAAGGGGAGCGTCGAGGACAAAGCTGGAAAGAAGAGAGCGTCTATGCAATGATCTATTTGTTCGGACTGCCGGTTTCGGTCAGTTTGTTCTAACCGGGCTGCCTGGCTGGCTGGCTGGCCGGCTGGCCTCCCGGCCATGTCAGCAGCTCCCAATCCCTCTCTCTCCAGAATATATCTATTCTGCCCCAGTACTACGCCTTCTTTTGCCTTTAAGGAAGTCTCGGGACGCTACATTGGTGGCAGCGGTGGGACGCGGATCCAACTTCAATGGATTTCCATCCTGATCTACACCGCTTGTGGCAAACTGTGGCAGTGCGAGAGAAGTGCATGTGCTACTGATGGGAGAATCTCTTACATCCCATAAGAGAAGGACTGAGATCGACGTCCGCCTTCGGCACCTCTCCCGTCCTCGTGTTCTGCAAGAAGGCTATTAACAAGTGAAGCGACACTAGCCGTGAACTCCAAGTCCAGGGCAACTACCAAGAGGGATCATCGACGTTGTGGTCAAGCATCCTCCGTGAACTCTGTCTCAGGTCCTCAGGCAACTCACCTCCCTCCGTCGAAATGTGTATCTACAGATGTAGAATGTTCAAGACGGCATTCGATAGCATCGTTTAATGCTTTGCACACTTAGATCGCGTGCTTCCCGTTCATATGAGGGTCGATACCATCGGATTTATCCCACGGCATCAAAAAGCGTGGAATCAAAATATGCGTTGCGTGTGTCTCGATCCATTCAAAAATTTGAATTCATATCTCCATCATTTTATTGGGACACATCATCGTGAGAGAGGAGAATTCAGAAATACGCCTTTGATTCACAGAGTGCTATGCCGAATGTATGACATTGCAAGAACACAAGGGCTCGAATCCCGAAGACTGGCACGGTTAGCTTGTGGGCGTTTCTTCCAGCGCTGATTGCATTGTGACGGCTGACGCTGGAGGCTGATCAAGGGGCGCGTTGGGGACGACGGTGGAAAGAAGAGGGGGGCTTTGCAATGCTTCGTTTGTTGGAAATGCCGCGCCATGCCAGCAACCCGCAATCCCTTTGCTTCCTGATTATATGTATTCTGCCCTAGTATGATGCCTTCTTTTACCTTAAAGGAAGTCTCGGGACACTTAAGTTGCTTGAGGCATTTTCTATTAAATGAAGTTCAGTCTTGACTTTGACCTTTCTTGCATAGCTTGTTGAATTGGTCCAAAAGTAATGTGTACAGAATACTTACTTTGTTGGGAGGCTCATGCAAAACATGGCAAAAAGCAAGAAGTGTAAAGAATGGCAAAGCAAAAACTGTAGTGTCGTAAGACAAAAATTCCTTCAAATACTTGGCCGAAAATTATTTGAACGACTAAATACAGTGTCCATCGAATCCAACTACAATTTAACGATTATTACGTAGATTATTTTACATCGGAGTGGCAATTTCTGCGTTGTCGATTCTAATTATAGATGCAAGATATGTTTGCTTTAATATGCAATTCATATTATCAGGGTTCTGGTCAGGCCAAACAAGTAGCTGAGTTGTTGCTTGCCTTCTCCGGAGAGGTGACGAGCTCCGCTCTCCCCCTAAATCTTTACGGTCTGTAATTTTCCACATGCCTCCGAAGTAAAGGAAGTTCTCTACTCATCCTACTTATCCGCATGAATGCAGAGTTGGGCACATAAATATTGAGCCCGTCGCGTGTGTATCTCTGCACGCTTGTGCTAAGGATAGACACATCCTCTACGCGTAGGAGATGTGTACATCTGCGACCAGACATATTAATAATTAGTTATTTACCAGCCTAGCGAAATGTTCTCGAAGCTATTAGTTGGTTTTGGAAGTGAGGATGTTCGGATTAATAATTGCCGTCAAGTTCATTGTTTTATGGACTGCTTTTGAAATGTAGTGCTTGTGCTTTTGATGGATGCCTTTTGGTGCAATTTACATATTGAACCAAACAATGTGATTTAATGTGCTGAATATAATAAAAACACCATTACACGTTGTGGATGCTTTTACAAATTCTATTGTAGCCGAAAGGAATGTGTTTGTTGAGCTTGTGTTTAGAATCTGTTTGTCTCTTGTTTGTTTATACTGCGACAGCGTGGCGGCCCCCTTGGTTCTTTATCTTGCGGAAGTCGGCTCTCCTTAATGGTGTGTTTTATTTCGCCTTTTGATTCCTTGCTTGCCTTATTAGTAAGTAGGCTTAGCCCTGCATTACCTTTTGGACCGCCAAATTCGCACAGGCGGCTTGGTCTAAGCATTTCTTAATTGCATTGACGAGCTTAGATTTTTATGATCCTTGCTTCTACTGGAGCTTATTCGTTTTCTCAACTGCTCTTGCCACAGCCGTGTGGATACAAGTTTATTCTCGCACGCACCACATAGAGACGCGTGAATATGTCGGGAACCAAACTCGGAATTTTGCAAGTTCGCCATTGGAGATGTCGAATTGAGGCTGCCCTTATAATTGTGCCTTTCTCTTCTACTCATTTTTCATTCCATCGGGAAGAGACTTCATATTTGCGGTATTTTTCTTAGAATAGTCTACTCAAGTCGGCCACTTCATTTTGTATCGTTTGTGACTTGATTCGGCAGTGCATTTTTACGTCAATTGCTTATGAGTCGAGCTCTAAGGAAACCTGCTTCGTCTTTCCTGAATTTCAGTAGTTAATATTATTGCACTCATGCATTGTTCAAACAAAATAACCGATGGTATGAAATTAAGTTTTATTCCCATTCATCCCATCATCTTATCTTTTGTTTGCCGGAGGAAATCAGCTCTGGGTAGTTAAAAGCCTTGTTTATCAGAAATGGATTATTCGTCCTTGTTGTTTCCTCATTCCATAAGGGCTCCTTTTTTACGTTAATATCTTCTCTGAAGTCCTTGAATGACGTGCGAGTGCTTTGTCTTACTTCATTTCACGAGGATGAAGTGCGACTGTGCACGAGTGACTAATTCAGGCGCGTTGCTAGTCCGTTTTAATGCAAAGTTAGTTTAATGGCTGAGGCAATTTTTGGACTTAGTCTTTCTTCCTCTCGTTATGTTCCACCATTAATTTTGCCTTCCGACTAATTATCGTCGTTTTGACAACAGGTGAACACTTCGGCTAGTCAGCTGCTTAGTCCCAAAGAGAACCAGCGTCTTCTTGAGTACCTTCGGCCAAACCGTGTGCCACGAACCTTCGCTGTGCTGCAGCTCTACAAGCCCAATGGTCATGGGAGTTGGCAGTCCTGTCACAAGGGAGTTGCGACTATAGAGCGAGACGATCTTGAACACTTATATTTCATCCGCCTTTACGACCTGTTGAAGATGTCGCAACTCTTCGAACAGCGTATCTTCATCGAGATGGGCTACACTGCACACACTGGAGACTTTGCTGTCCTCCAAGGCGACGACTGTCCTCTTGGTTTAGCCTTTGCGTCGTCTGGGGAAGCGACGGCTTTCAATCTCATCCTCATGCGTGTTATTAGCAGGTTTATGAATCGCATGAGCACTGTCGCAGTGGCGTCAACCAATGGCGGCGGAGCTCTTAACCTGCCTCAGTCGAGTCTCAAGCCCGTTAATCACTCGCTATCCGTTTCGCACACCTCGAGGCTGAGAGACAATTTTAGGAGCCTTCGAAAGAAGGTATTCATCCTCTAGGTCTCCTTAACATCCCTCACCATGGTTTGCTCATAGTTATTGACGTGATGCGCTTAACAAAAGGAAATGGGTTATATTGCGAACTGAAATCGAATTAAATAAAGATTCCCTGTGTCATGTGAGGAATCGAAAGTCTATGAGGCAAATTTCCAGCAAACTTATCAGCTTTGAATGCACCATATTTGGTGTCTGCGGCCTCTTTCTTTTTGCACCGAGTGAATTGAATGCCTTCATTTTTCTATCTCCTCTTCTTCAAGTGGTGTTACGGGTTAGTTTTTTGAAACTTGAGTTGATGTGACTGAATTTCCGTGCTTCCCTTGGTATCAAGAACAAGCCGCTAAGATTGCATCTTTTTACACTGATTAAACTTCTCACCGACCGGATATCGGAGGCGGTGTTTATCAGTATCCGCTAGAGGACTGAAGGTCTTCCATTCAACAGCGTTACACTTCCTTCTTTCTAACCTCCCTCATTGGTTCCGATCTTGTTTACCGGTTTGTCTTATTGTTTTAAATAATCGTCTCTCAAGCCTTGAGGTTGTGGCCTTGACTATTATCCTGTTCTATAGATACGAAATTTGGTTTGATACGTTGATTAAAACTTGATCAAAAGGGGTTAAGCTTAGACGCTCTCCCATAATTCTTCCCCATCTGTTTGGTAGCTTATAGTATTATCTACAGTGGGTCTCTTGCAAATTCCTTTTCCACCATTGAAGCAATAGTTCAAATGCTGCACACTCAAGTGGATCCATGTGATGGAATAGCGAGGCTTGAAGTAACGCAACTTGCGAAATAATTGCGTATTTATGGTAATGAGAGTACTCATTCATGTTTTCATTCTGAGCGTATCTCTGTTCCTAAATGAAGAATTTCATGTCTACTGCAATCAGAAGTGATCCATTGAGAACAAAGTTCATGTGTTAATATAAATATTCTACACGTGTTGGTCAAAAACATCGTCATTCAACAAACACAAAGGGGTTTGGTTTTGGAATTCTTAATTGACTTGTCACATTCTCTCCCTCTTCATAGTCGGAGATGATCACCCGGCACCGCATTGTTTTGGTTTGCTGAAATTCCTGCTGGCGAAACGCGAATGTTTATTCCCAAGTGGAAAAAATGTGATATTGAAGGTTTTGCAGGCAGTTTTATATTTCTTTGCAGTTTGACTAAAGATTGGTGGGAGCATGTGGTGATGATACGGGTGAGCACTGCCACTGCGTTGTATCCTCAGACAGTGGACCCTTTTGCTCTTGGTTATCTTGCAATTCAGTACTTTCCTTCGCTCCGCACTAAAGGCTCCGTTAACGATAATTTTTTTGCATGGATGCCGGGGTCACGCCAGCATTTAGCCTAACTCACCCATAGAAAAAAAGCGTTCACGCACTTTTTACCATTTCTCCAAATTATTAACTCACACAACACATCTGATCATGTTTATCTGCATGGCCTTCGTTTCGCACGGCCTCACAATTCATTCTCTACCACTTTGTTTCTGTTCTCTAACCGGTCAGTTGGGTTTCGTCCTCTCCCATTTTCCATCCTCCATTTAACTCGGTTGCAATTATACACCTTTATTTAATTGTCGTGACATGCCTCCTGTTGCCACGCATCTACTTGTTATTTTGTGTGATATTCTGATTGAAGTTCTTATTACCATTTTAGGCCTCTTAAACTCACTTAATTGGAGCTAGCGTATGTTATACTTCTCGTCCAGTTAAGAAATTTGACTGCAGTTAGACAGACGCATTTGTGACTAGACCGAGGCTCAATTTTAAAGTAGCAGATGCGTGTATTTGTTGTCCTGTGTATGTATGTGTGTGTGTGTGTGGCATGCCCTTGATTATGCATGCATTGAGGGGTGTGGGTGTGTGCTCCAGAGATACCATAGGGGCTTAGTTTGGGATTGGTGTTTTCCTGCGGGCATGTATTTGTTTTGTGCGTGTGTGGGTGCGTGCATAGTTCAAAGCCAATGGAAGCGTCTGTTTTCTCTGTGTAAAGACGTACAATCCGCCGCCTTTTTCTCACTTACCCACATAAGCCGCTATGCTGCGTCGAAATCCGGTAGTCCACTGGTCACTTCTAAACCGCTTGCTTGCTTTTTTTCTTAGACAAAATCGAACAAGTCAGACCTCATCAGCAACCCCTTCGGTTTCCAGCATGTTCAACATCTGGGCTTCGATAAGGAGTCACAACAATTTGATGTTGTTGGTATGGACGATGACCTCTTTCGAGCCTTCCTTGAATTGGGGGGTCTCAGGGAACAGGTGAAAACGGAGGCTGAAAAGGAGTTTGCGATAAATTTCATCAAGGAGAATATTGGCATAGAGGAGGTGAGTTATTCATTTCAATGGACTTCAAGTGGTTCTTAGTGAACGCACTAGGCGTGTAGATTCTAATTACCATGGGGACTGATTTCTTACCTCTTATTGGAATCACTTGCGTTTTTTTTTTGGTAAGCGACTTGCGCTCTGCTCCCTCTGTCCCTTCGACATTTGTTCGGCGTCTAGGCTATCACCGAGAACATTGCCAAAAGTTTCCTTGATATAGGCAGAGCTGGTACATTCCGTCGTCAAATTTAAAGTCGCGTTTTTTAAACTCGTATTAACACTTTTGTTATGGCGCCTTTAGCTTTATATCTGTTACGTGATCTATTTTGAACCGTTAAAAATGCTTGAGTCTACGCACTAAGCATTACTTAAACAAATGTAGAATCAGTAAAGTGGTCTCTACGATCACCTTTGACTGACTGTGAATGGGGGATTGTTTTTATACTGACAGGATCCGTTTTGTTAATCCTTCATTGGGGGTAGGGAAGGGTTTTTTTTCGGTCCATGTTATGTGGTTTTCTGTGCAAGGGTTGAAGAAGACTGTATTACTCGGTGGAATTTCGGCAAGATACCACTTGGAGAAGTAGATTCTTTTTGTGAAGGCGGACGACAAAGAAGAGGTGTGTGGTTCCTTTTTGATCTAACTTATACACAACCGATACTTAGCAGTTGCAATTTCATTCAAGGTCATTGCTTATCTGCAATGGTGTCACAAGTACGCGACGAGGATCTATTTGCCAGCACTTTTAACTAGTTACCCAAAATCATGTGCTACCAACAGATGCGTAAAGTTGAAAACGATGAATTAGATGTGACATGTTTTTGATCTGAGGGTGATTAGTGACTGATGATCAGTGGGGCAAGAAGCAATGAAACGCTTTTTGCAATGGCGAACATTTACCGTCGTTGTGACGATTGGAGTAGTCTTTGTTGTTCTTGGCTTGTTCCCATTTTTGACCGGAAAAGTTTTTTTATCGATGTTCGCTGAAATGAACTAGCTTGAAGCCAATCTCTTGTACATATTTGGCTCTTAAATTGGAAAGTCTTGTTCCAAAGGTTTATCCTATTTTCATTACGAAATTGCTCAACTCTTATCAGATTAGATTCGCTAAGTTTGCAAGAAATGCCACCTCTTTGCTTCAGTTCAACAAGGCCATGAAGCATCAGAAGCCGACGCGTCGCGCGCCGCCACCACCAAAAACGAGTTTCAACCAGAGTACTGCTCCTCCCATTCCACCAGTGCCAATGCCACGGTCTTTTCCATCGAAACCGACTTGCCCTCCTCCACCTCCTCCTGACATTCCCTCGCACCCCAAGGTTCCTCCACCACCTCCACCGTTGCGAGTCCCTGTGAGTGGAAGTAGGGCTGGGGGTGGTGGCGGTGGCACAGTCATGCCTCCACCACCACCGCCGCCACCGCCGCCACCACCACCCCCACCCCCTCCCGGGCCGATGACGATTTCCTCTGGCGGCGGTGGTGGTGGTGCTTCAAGACCCCCTGCCGTCGTTCCTCTCTCCATCAGGGATGAAATTAAGTCTTTCAATAAGGAGAGACTTAAAAATGTTAGTTTTTAATCCACGTCGATATGCCAATTAAGTGTCTGTGGTGTAGGTGGGTTCCCTCACCTGTTCTCTCATTTTGCAGTCAACAAGTTTGATACCTTAAGTATGGTTATTTTGAAATACTAAGAGGCATTCTTAAACTGTCCCACGATTCGATTGCAGTGAAGGATTCATGCATGTTTACAAGGAGGTTCCTTTGCGTTTCTTCATGATGGTAGATTTGTGGATGCGCCATTACATTGAATCAAGGCAAAACAAACCTGCCATGCGATTGTGTTCGTAACCTAGATTTAAAACTCTTAATTGTCTGCGGAAACTGCATCTGGTTTATTCGTTATTCAATGCACAAGGATAGCTATTTTAAGGTTTAGATTGGCAAAAGTTTTGGTACCTATGTTGGCTATAGGAAGAACTGAAGCAAACAATAGATTTCCAGGTGATGCATAAAACTGATTGTTTATCCGAGGTTCAGTTTGATGACTTGTCCCACAGAATGGGTTAAGTCATTTTAAGATAACAGGATCATGGAATTGAAGAGAAGATGGAATAGTCTCTGACGTTGTATTCGAGAATTCACAATTTTCAATAATCATGTGGAGGTGCTTCAAGACCACAGTTCAATGGTGCTGTACAAACTGGTTGGCAGAATCGTCTTGGCAACTCCAGTTGGATGTCATTATTGGGAGGTTTATTTAGCATGTATCAGTCAGTAACCCATCCAACACAGTGAGGCCATTTGTAGGTGGAACAAGGTACGACGGCGGAGTTTCTGGTGGAATGATGTCTTGACAATGCTTAAGACGTGATGCCTAGTCGTGATTGTAAGTTGCGTTGGTGGATACGTGGATGGTGTTACCTTTGTGTGCGTTTTCAAAGTCCAAAGTAAATTTCCCACGTGACTGACGCCTTCGCATGTGTGAGCTATAGAACTTTGCCATTGACTGGTTCGCTTTATACACTCACTAGCCAATCGTGCACACATCGCCATTTCGATAAACTATATTTGGCATTCCCAGATTAGATTATCAATGTTCAGGATTTGAAAGAAAGTCTTTCCAAATGTGAGAAGAGAAAAAAATTCTCGTTGCAGTTTTTGAAACTATGAAAGGAAGTTTTGGTCTAAGTCTTGTCAAAATTGTGGTTTGAGCAGAACGGAGTATGAGTTTCATGGAGTGCGCCTTTGGGTGTGTATTAGCAACACCACATGCTGTGGCACTGGTAATCAGCGCATTATTGCTATTGCTAACACCAATGGCTAGGGTCGTGCCTTGGATTTTGAAGAGTGCGGTTAGAGCAACCGTCGATGACCTGGAGGTGGCTTGCAATGCTTGCATTTTAGATTGAGGCGGAGGCAGCCCCGTCGTCGCCTCCATCAGCGGACATCAATCGAGGCAATCTGGAGGCGTCGTTGAGTGATGCGTTGAGCAAACTGCTCTTGCAACGACGTCAGTACCTTTCGGAGGATGAGGGTGATGACTCGGATTCCTTCTAGAAGTGCCCACCACTTCTCCCTCCCCCCTTCTGATCATCTCTGTCATCACTTTCGCCCACATCAAGACATCTCTTCCACACACGCCGCATGTGCCTTACCAGCCCTTCCATTGCCCTGAAGTAGGGTGGAATTGTCAAATCCTTTGTTTAATTAGCCTGCTCAAGTGGAGAGATGGCGACTGAGTGGGTTGTCTTTCCCTCCCAGATGAATATACGACTGACGCTAATGAGTGATTGTGTTTGTCCACTCAGAGTATGGTCCATTTTCGCTTTTTGATTGTGTTTCCACCCCTATTGGTCGGTGATTGTAGTGCGCTAAGTTATTCCATCCTTCCGCATCTCCACCGTAGGTGTGCAGGATTAAGTGCATTTGGTGGAGGAGGTGATTTGCAGTTAGTTAAATGTTGCGGCCATTGGGTTGGCTAGGCACTCTGTGTATTTTATGGCTCGTTGCGTCTACTATTTATTTGTCAGTAGCAGTGTGACCTCCCGCAAAGTGAGCGGGTGATGTTGTAAAATTAAAATGTCGTTTGGGTGTAAGCATGACGGTTTGCGGATACTTATGTCAAGCAACTAATTGCTTGATGCTTTTTATGCGAACAACAGGGGTAGCTGTTGCTAATTTAGTGTTAACGACGACGTTTACTATTGCATCAACAAATTGCTGCTTAAGCCATCTAGCCTTGGAATTGCGGGCGGGATCACTACTACATTTAGTCCTTGAGAACCGCAAAGCGAGAGGCCTAACTGGTAATTTGCTCTGTTTGAGGGGAGTCTCTATTGCTTAAGTCTTTTCATCGAACCCATAAAGCACGTAGCGTAATGCCTCAATAGGATGTCAGCGGGTGTTAACGATGAGAGGGTCAAGAATGTGGCTTAACAAGAAAACGATGTTCGGTTATTTGACTGGTGAAGCTATGAAATCGTACCAGCGTGTATTTGGAGATCCATTTCATACAAATCCTTTCGAATGCATCGTCAACGCTCTCGAGTCAGCGAAAATTGTTTGCTGGCAGGATGTGGAGCTGCAAAGCCCCATTTCGAGGGAACTGATGTCCTCTTCCAGAAGACGCACTATCTTGAATTGTGTGGAATGACTCTTCTAAAGTTGCACGCTGTACATATGTATATATGGATGACAAGCATACCCTAGCAAGGTGATAATGGACGTCAAAAAATTGTCCATCAGGTGGTAGAGCGGTGCTGTCAGTTGGTCGAAGTGCCTCTGCAATAAATGCTTTCCCCAAACCTTTATTGTGTCGATTTGTCTAAAGAGCATTATAATATGGAAAATCAGCTAAGCTTGCCACATATTCCTCATGCGAAGTAAATGCGATGGGAAGTACAGATTTACGAATAAAAGTGTGAAATATTTCATTGATAAATAGAGCATGCTGGGTGAGGTTGTGCGTGGACTAGGATATTTGGTGAATGGACTCAAAGGCTTTGCTTACAAATAGGCTCACTCTTGACCGTGTTTCATGATTTTGTTGGCACAGCTCTCAGATTTCCTCTTCAAAGCGTGGATTGTCGTGGTTTTGTTGGAATCGCCGTTGGACTTCAAACGAACTCAAAGAGCACAAATTTAGCGCTGTGAAATCGCTTGATGTTAGGGGAGAAAATGGGTCTGGAGAAGGTGACATAGGTCGGTGGAGAAACGACTGACGCAGTAATTGAGATGCATCTCGGGCTGTATGGCATGTAGCACCGTCTTGGTGGAGGCGTATTCGTTGTCGACATTCATATTTGTGATCTCACTATTACACCGAATCAGAGGGAGGTAAATCTGTTGTAAAAGTGTGTGCAATTTGTCTGCAAAACTGCACCTGGTAATCCCGTCGTTGTAACTACACTGGGAGGCTTTCAATGTAGTTTCGACACTAGCTTTGATGCATTTGTTGAATGCAGGATGCAATAACTAGCAAAGCCATGGTGTTGATAGTAAAGAAAGTGATTTTTTACTGGACAGTTGATAGAAGTACTAACTTACTATAATGATTTAAGTAGTACTACGGTGACAGGATCATAGACTGGATCGGTAGGTGGCACAATTCCACACCACCTAGTCGCGAAATCTCAATTTTAAAGCATTATCTATGTGTGCTGTTGACAAAGTAGTTTGAGAAACTCAAATTCCGATGTCATTCATTAGGTTCCCATAGTTAAATAAGAGCCGGGAAATTGGTGCCAACACCTCATTTGCCGACCACCAGTACAGGTAGCGATGGAGACGTCTGCGTGTGGAAAAAGGAATCAATTTATGCAACCGAATAATTGTTCATTCTGTGTACATCCTTGTTAGTATACCGTTCATACACTCTGGTGCAAAGTGAACAAGACTACCTTACAGGGATAAAGCCCCAAATTGCCATTTGGGAATCATCAAAACCTCGTGATGCGCACAGTTCTTCACTCGTACGGGACCAAGTTGTTTACTCCATAATTATTTCACCTTAGCAATAAACATCGGTGGTAAGTATGCACCTGCCAAGAGAAAATGTCTATCCAAATACCGCCATCAGTTTTCAGGAGTGCCTTCCCGGCAAACCTTCATTGTGCCTATTCAGCTAGTGTATATTTAAATCTGTTACAGTTGGAGAGGACTCAATGGTTTCTCACTTTGGAAGGAGATTTCTACTGCAACCGAGGTAACTTTTTACTTTTAATTTCTTTAATTAAATTAACACCCTCCTAATCGAATCACGAGTCCCACCTTGCTCTAATTTACCCAACCGTGGAAGCAGCAGCTTGACAGAAAGTAAGGATAACTCCTGCCTTTTAATGCATCGGGTCATGAGTAGGGTAGTGTTGCGTAGCGGTAAGCAAGCTGCTTAATATTTATTGCATTTATGTCACATGCGTCACACATGTGTCAGGAGTTCCTCAGATCCTTGGCGGCTAGTAATCCCATGAAATCACCTTCATACTGCAAAGTCTACTACTTCAAAACATAATCGCTTTAGCATGAGAAAGCAATATTTATCTATTGTAATTAAGTTAAGGAAATACAATTTAGCCCTCATGTAAAAGACTTTATCTTTGATGTTTGCTCAAAGCCGACTTTGTTTCTTGAATGTGGTGAAATTCTCTGTGTCTAACCCTGTGAACGGCTCGCTACTGTGCACGTGGAGGCTTCATGCCCTGCTCGGATCCATGCGATTGGTCCAAGTCACCGGTGAGGTTGGTATATCAGCGACCGCTCAGTGGATGGCTTGTCACTCGTCAAAGGGAGCAGGAGAGCCAAGCACAATGGACACACAAGCAGTTAATGGCGATCTATTCAAATTTGACGAGAAGACACCGTTTTGTGAGTCAATATTGCTTTTACTATCAAAGCCTTTATAGCTGCTGTCATTTAGAAAACCAACTATTTTCAACCCTTATTTAAACATGTTTGAACAAGCTAAGCTATGGGCACCTGAGATGGCGATTTGTTCTCCTTAGAGGTAAACATGTAACAAATTTCATCCCGAGGTGTTATGCGTGTGAAAATTAACGTCAGGGCTAGGAAGTAGGTGAAGGAGATGGTACACATGGAGTCCAAATAGTGAGAGACTTCCATCGCTATGGATTTGGCATTGTGTAACGCTCTAATCTACTAATCGAAACGGTTGAGCACCTTGAAGTCAAGTTTGCTCACACACAAGGGGACATTTGTTACCTTTAATGAAACGCTTTTTGATATGAGAATGAAATGCATACATACATGAGTTCTGATGCAAAACTAAATTTGTAAAACAATAGTTGGACGTAAAATGGCAAGCAAATACTACACAGAAATGCGAGTCGCCTGCAAGGCAGCCGTTGACATGACGGTGGATTATCTGGAAAACGTGCAGAAGCATCGACCTTTTCCTACCATCCGACCGGGATTTCTTGTGGCCCAGCTTCCAGCAGATCCACCCCAAGAAGGCGTCAGCATGGAAACCATATTTGATGATGTGGACAAACTGCTTCTGCCTGGGGTAGGCCACTTGCTACCCTGTATCACAACGCCCAAAAGGTGCAGATTTGGAAATTGTTTGCACTGATGTTGATTAGGTCAGTATCAAAGAGGGATGATGTTCTCATGTAAGATCTGGCCGTTTGTACAGATCCATGAGAATTTCCCGACCTCATGTGGTTTCATGCAAGTATCGATTGCTAAATTTCAAGGTTCTTGCTGATTCTCGCATCCGGAGTAGACAAAGAATCAAAACTTAGTGCGCAAATTTAACCGTCAACTGCGGTGAGCCGGTGCTTGCCCGTACCAACCAGAGGATAATAGTGCAGGTGCAAAAAAATTCAAAATTATAGCTTGTGGGTACTAACTTAGGTGTCCAATATTATTATAAGTGGAGTGCTTACCACTGTAATCACTGCCTCAGAATGCATCCGTTCCACTCATTGCAATTTCAAAAGTGGGCCTGTACAGTTACTATGGCATGGATTTATTCAGGCAAAGAAATCTCTACCTCACTAAACATCTTGAGAAGCATATACGTCTTTTTGATTATTAAACCGTTTTAAAGGATATTTCGGACGCTCTTGTTTGTCCAACCAGGACAGAAAGTTAACTTTTGTCCATTTTAAATATTATTTTACAACTGTATCAATGTATATTGCATTGGCGTGCATTTGCGCGTAAGTCGTAACTCATAGTCAGTTTCAAGTGAAGCTGATTGTATTGGCATTGTGATCATTTAAACTCTGTATAATTTCATTAAGGTGACACATTGGAACCATCCACACTTTCATGCCTACTTGGCAATGGCAAATTCCTATCCAGCCGTGTGTGCTGATATTGTCAGTAGTGGCATCGGAGGAATCGGCTTTACGTGGGTCCGTATTTTGTGTTCTTCATTTTTCCACTGCTTCTGCTCATTTGGTTGGCAGAACCGAATAGGGTTGTACCGGCGTAGCTGCAATTGTCACCTCTTTTCCAATGAGGCAACCCAGAACGCAAATTCGCATTGCATTAAGTGGCTAAAATTCAATAGCTAACTCCAAATTATAGCCTACGCTTAATATTAAGGATGGTAAAAGTTGTTGATTTCCGTATAAAATCTTCCTATAGTTGACCGCAAAAATGCCTATCCCCTTTTCGACCCGCACAGGTGAGGCTGAAGCAACTACCTTGGCTCGCTGTTTAGAATGAATAAGAGGAGAGGAGAAGTAAATACTACCCTCGGAGTGTATCATGCCACTTCTTCTTTGCATGCATTAAAGCCGCCTTAGATGAATCAAATCGTCTTCAATGAAGTGTGCGTAAATTCTACTAACGAAGAAAGAAAAGCACGAATTACTCACCTTTGGCGATTTCGCTCAATAGAAGGATAAATTTTCCATGCAAACACAGTAGTGCTGAGGACTCGGTTCCAGAACGATCTAAAGACACTAATACCTATCAATGAATAGACTACTTTATTTCGTTTTAGGCTTCTTCCCCAGTGAGTACAGAGCTTGAGGTTGTCATGACTGATTGGCTGGTCAAGATGCTTGGACTGCCCGATTTCTACCTTCACAACAGCAATGGTGGAGGTGGTGCCATTGGGGTAATTGTCACTCCTCATTTGTAAAACCAGTACCCGCGCCTGTGTTATGACGCCTTAATCACCTCTAGTCAAATAGCCTCACTTATTTGGCAAGAGAATTGAGCCTTAGTTTAGTCCTAATGTAAATGGACACAGCAATTGTGCTGGTAGACTTCTCTCTAAGTTATGCAATTGTTTTATTGGCATAAGACAGCTCAAAAACTTTGCAAATTATGCAATGCATTGGCTTCCCTCCCATTAATCGACTGACTGACTGAGTTACCATCTCAGCATGTTGGCTTGGTAAGCAGAATTTACTTCACTCACATGCTCTACCTTACGTATTGGGAATAAATTGTGAGCCGATGGTGTACTTGTGTGTTTAGCAAAAGTGCCTGGTCAAAAGTCATGTCCCAACCCAAGTCATCATCATCATCAGGTCGTCAGTCTGTCTCGCATCATATAATCTAATGTGTACCTCGTAGCTTACACAAATTCTCCTTCCTGGTTTGTGTAGATGTAAAAAAATTTCTTCATTACTCGAGCTGTTATAAATTGCTGAAAGGTGGAAGCGAGGAAGTGGGCCTTTCTACATGGTGCTGTCGCATACAACGCCTTTTTAGAACAAAGTTTTGGTGTCTAGGTGTCCATTTGGACTCAGAGAAGCACCAATCGCTGATGGGCATTCTCAGTCATGGGAACAGTTGTGTTAATTCGACAATTTCAGCAAACTATACCAAAAACTGCACCAACATATCAATTATTAAACAACCATCACTAAATTAAATCAACTGATTGTCCAGGTCCTCCTATTATAGCTGATGCTGCAAGTTCTTGCCTTTTGCTTACTTTGTCACTTTAGGCGACCTGTAGCGAGCAGGCTATTATGACAATGATGGCAGCTCGTGACAAGGCGATTAGAAAGTACATTTCTGCCCATCCAGGAGCCACAACACACGAGGCTTTATCCAAACTCGTTTGCTATACATCAGTTATGGCAAGTGCTTTCACCTTCTCCATTCATTTGCATAGCGCTCAAGTTGCCTGTGAAGAGGCTGCAGGGAGACGAGCAAGGGAAGTGGTAGTGCATTTGACTACTCAAACCAACACACTTCTGTCATTAGTATATCACGTAACCAATAAGTGCATTAATTTGCATTTCCTACTTGTCACTGGTCACCTAAACCTTCCCATTTCCTCCCTGTGTTGCATTCAAGGCGCACTGTTCCATTGAAAGAGCAGGTCTGTTGAATCTTCTTCCTGTTCGGAGTCTTCCAGTGAATGAGAACTTCGAGCTGACAGGAGAGGCGCTTGAATCAGCCATTGTGGAGGACATAGCCAAGGGGAAAGTGCCTTTCTACGTATGTCTTTTGTCAGCTTTAGCATGAGCCTACGAGTAGATCATTGCCAAATTCCTCCTGACATCTTTGTCCGCAGAGTATAATACCTCTGAATGCAAGATAATTCATTTTAAGCATTCTCCAGTCCAAATTGACTTTTATGTGAGAAAATGCAAGATCAAGGTATAAAAACTGCAGACTCCTATCGTTCACCTCAATGCATGACGGTCTTGCATTGAAATGAGTGAATACGGGAGACCACACAGCAGCAGAAGGCTGAGCATATCGTCGTGAAGCGTGTGCATAGACCTCTTAGAAAAATGTAAGCAAAAAATGCAATGTTATCTTACAACGAAGATATGCCTTTGACAGGAAACAGGGCATCGACCTTCACTCTTCCGTCCCCTTCTCAGTTGAACCCACCACATCCCCTTGTCAATGTGTGCCTCATTAGAGAGGGATTAGGTAGCCCCATTAAAGGGGGATTAGAGGGCCTCATTAAAACGCACAAGCAATCCCGCATTTGGAAGAGAAGGGCTAATCTTGGTGCCAAAGCTGATGAGGAGGAATAACATCTCGGCTAATGCAAGATGATTGCACTGTGTACCCAAAGGCCTGCAATTCTATGGTCAAATCTGTGAGGCTATTTTGAAGCCCTCAGTCTCTCCAACGAGCCAAGTAGTGCGATCATATAACCGTTGATATTCTTCACTTTCGCCACAAAATAAACCGATGCTCTTTCCTGGGTTCTCAAATTGTTTGTGATACGTTGACTAAAAGACATCGTACCTTGAATTTATTCTTCACTCATCACCACAAAATCATGTTTTCCTTTGCCTGCTTCCATCTATCATTGGTCTTCTTTTAGTGTGCTGCCACACTGGGAACGACAAGCTGTTGTAGTTTTGATCGGCTGGAGGAGATTGGTCCGGTCTGTGAGAAGCATGGTCTGTGGCTTCATGTCGACGCCGCGTACGCAGGGTCCGCATTCATTTGTCCCGAGCTTCGACAGTACCTGCGAGGAGTTGAGGTAGTGTAGAGTTGGACGAAATGATCTTTTTATTCTGGCTGTGCAATCGTCAAGCTATATCAATGAATTGAACGATTACTGTATGCATTTATTGCCTTTTAGTATGCGTCCTCCTTTGCATTCAATCCACACAAATGGCTCCTGACCAACTTCGACTGCTCTGTCGTCTGGTAAGACTCTCTTTTCATATTTCTGTGGTTAATTTGTACAAATTCCAGATTAATGAGATCGTATTGCGTCTGCCTGACGAAGTGAACCGGACTCGGTTCGAAGGGCTGATGCAAAGGGGAGAGATGTATCATGTTGAGGAAGATCCTCTCGCCTTGTTCGGGATGTGCACTCACATCGCCAGAAATTTAAATTGAATTTTAGTTGCATGAAGGAATACGTATCTGAAGTTAATAAAGACAAAAGAAGCAGCCTCTCCGACCACACTTGATTTGGTTACTTTTTTGATGGTAGGTTCAAAGATGTCTCGAGTGTGACAGGCGCATTCAATACCGATGCTCAATACCTGAAGTACAATGAAATGGGCAAAATGCCTGACTATCGGGTGCGTTGACATCTTGTTCTTCTGTTCTAGTATCTTCATAACAGACCATTATAAATGCACCCATAGTAAACCGAGTAATACATCCCAATTTTAAGCTGTTACAGGTAGCTAAAAGGCACAAGAAGAAAGCGGCTTCCTGCAAGCTCTTTTGCATACTAATCCAACTCTATTGCATCTCTGTGAAAGTGCTTTTTCTAATAGTAGGGTTCACACTCAGATGGAGGACATAATCGCCAAATCGTAAAACAAACTGAGTCTGACAAGCCATATTTTATGCACAGATATGAGGCTAGCTAATCTACCTCCTCCTTATCTTGCTATTAGATGCTCTTTCCTTGCCTTTCAGAATTGGCAATTATCGTTTGGACGCAAATTTCGATCACTCAAACTCTGGTTTGTGATTCGGAAGTTTGGTGTTAGTGGACTACAAAGTTACATACGTCGGGTAAATGGCTGCTTGATTTTATTCATTCAACACATCTTTACAGCACATACGAATGGCCGCTTATTTGGAGTCACTGCTGAGAGCGGATTCGCGTTTTGAAATTGTCTGTACTGTTGTACTAGGTCTCGTCTGCTTCCGCATTAAGGTATGCTGCAGGTTCGGCTGACATGAAGTCGTAGAACAACAATGAGATGACAAGAGACCTGTACAAGAAGATTGAAGAGGATGGACGTATTCACGTGGTAACAGCTACACTCACACGTCCAAACATGGAGGAAGTATTTATAATTCGAGTAGCCATCGTGTATATCTTTACAGATGAGGACACTTGCGATTTTGCCTACAAAGTTATCAGTGAGCTTACTGAGAAAATAATGGACAAGCACCAGAGCAATCTTATGAATGGTCAGGAATGAGTATGCGTAGAACTTCTTGAAGTTCCTTCCACGGATATTATAGGCACTGCTTGCAAAAATATCAACAGTGTTATAGTTTCTTCTTTTCTTGATATAAATTAGTAGTTAGAATACATCTTTTTCCTTTCCACTGTTTTTTCTATCTGATGGAAAAACAGTGGTTTTGTAATTAGGTATTTAGAATACGCCATAATGGAAATGCTATCATTAAACATGCTACTTATGTAAGTAAGTAGGTGTAGTCGAGAGTCAGGGGATAGCACTAAGTTTTTAGATGGAAGCCAAGAATTTGCCTCTACAATCCTGTTGAATGGGCGATTGCTTGTTGGAAAAAGCATGTCGTGTCAAGAGAGCAATACCCCTCTACAACTTAAAGTAATCTACCCTTCAACTAAAAATTTGCTACTGAAGTAATTGGTGTAAATACACGATTAGTTTGTCTCAAACTGCGTCACAAGTATGTGACTTATGTTTTCCACCGACACATGAAAATTATTTTTGTTGAATTGTACGACCAAGAGAGATATGTGGAGGCGAAGAGAACAAAATGGCCGTGGAAAGTACCTAATGCGCGGATGGTGGCTGACTGGTGCCCCATACATCGAAAGGCAATGAAATGCATATTTCACTAAGAAAATTCCTCCTCAGTGCACATTGACAATCAGCGTGGCGACTGAAGCATTTTATATTTTTGTACATTCTTACTCATTTTGGATGTGGAAATATTTTGGTGCCTCATTGTACTCACGTGGTCCATAAGCATGCATAAATGCCAACATATTTATATCATTCCAATTTTGTCAGTATGGGAAAAAATAGTTACTCATGCACGCACACATCATGAAGAAATGTAAACATATGCATGCTTAGGTGTATGGGCACATTCGCGAGTAAAGGTACAATTGTGGCACTGCTACCGCTGAAGAAGGAGGCATAAACGGACCCCATTTTGACAAGTAAAGGCATTAAACTTTCAGCTCAAATGAACAAAGTACCTGTTTTACTAGCATAACAATTTCAAGTAAATGAGAAGCAAAAGGAACCCATTTAATCACAATCCTTCCGGATGTGTAGGCGATTTGGACAAAGGAATGATGGTTTTGTCCCTACCATGGGGTGGAGGATGGGCGAATAAGGAGTACACGCGAGTAGAAGAAATGTCATTGGGAGCAGAAGGGAGGAGAAGGATGTGTGAGAGGTGAAAAAAGAAGATAAGTGCTTTTATTAGAGGTCCACTGATCTTCAGACCTTTGCGACTGTTGTCCTATGAAGAAGATGATCCTGGGGCCGGCGATACGATACTCCTTTGCTTTTGACGCTTGGTGAATTGTTGAACTGAAGTAAAGTTGGTTTAGGGTTGTACTGAGTGAATCTGTAACACAAATAACCTCTTTTATGCAAAGGATTTTGTCTATGGAAGACCTCGCCCATATGTGACCCTCATGTGTCGAAGGCATTGTCAAACTACTTTGGAAACATTTGAGCGCAATAGGGCTCAAAAGTGAATGAAAAACGCCTTACCATATCCAGAATAATAGGAGTTAACAAAACAAAATATGTCCCTTCCTTCTCGCTGATAGTGAACGTTAAATGAGGCAGAATTTTCCAAATTGTAATGCATGGATCCATAGTTACTCATTTTATCCGAACCAGGAATACCTCATACTCATTTCTCCGTTCTTAATCCTACATCTCTGCTTACATGCTACGAATAAGTAGAGTTGGTTTCCATAAATCGGTAAAAACATGCGTCACATATTTGTGACGCCTAGTAGAGATTTTGAAATTATGGCGCTATTGGAGAATATATGATTTAAGGTAAGCCACTTCATCGTACAGCTTGACAACTCATCGAAACAACACACTCTTTCAGAGAAGCAAATGCCCTGAATGGAATGGTACCTGCTGTATACACTCATAGTTTGGTCTACTTCACGTACTGCCTGTCTAAAAACTTGGCGCTTTACAGTCTTCTCCAACTCTCGCGTCAAAATTAGACCAAAAATGCCTCTACTCCAAAGAAAACTGGTGGAATGGATAGTGTCAGTACAAATAAAAGCATTCATTCATAATTGGACTACTTCATCAGAAGCAAATTCGGTAGTTACAAGCACTTTGTTGGGTCAGCAATAAGTACAGCAGTGTCTATTGCGTAGTCATGGGAAATTCCCAAGTTTAGAAACAAAAGGATGGCAGGTGTGAGTAAAGGTTGTGAGGGATAAAATACAGACCGTATGGAGACTTGGGAATGAGGACAACAACTCCAATTGTGTCATATAAGCGTGCAGGCGATACTCTCGGCTCTGAACCTAGTCCCCAACGTTAATGGAAAAACAATTCCCGTAATTGCCAAAGTAAAATTCATTGCTGTGCGTTGCTTATTAGCTGCATATATAAAAGTCTGTTTGACATAGTTCACAACGAACTGCTCCTCAGTTTCCGTTTACACTTGCTCTGTGAGATCACCGAATGCGAGGAAGATTTGGACGAGGTCATCATCCACATCATCAGCCTCGATTTGTTTTGACTCCTTGTCAAGGGCCGCATGTTGAACACGGTGGAGCTCTGAAGGGCTGCTGATGATAAGGTCCGTAGGAGAAGGAAGGAAGGTAGGTAGGTAGGTGGTTATTTGTAGAAATAACTAGTGGCTGCTTCGTTTTCGATAAAGCATGGCAGATCATGCGGGTGAGTAGGAAAAGGCGGCAGGTTGCGTGCCTTCATCCATTTTGACGTAGACACGTCTGTTGCGTCAAAACCGAGTCCCTCCCTAGTCACAAATGAGTCAATTTGTGCCTGACAATTCAGTTGGCAGATCGGACAAGCTTTAGTGAGGCAAGCTTCAGGCACTTGAGATGCTATTATAAGTGCCAGTCAGAAAATCGCACAAGATCGCAGTGAGAGGTGTGCTTCGTCAATCAAATAAATAGTTGCATAATTACATCCACACTCAACAAAAAATACAATAATGAATTTACCAGCAAGAAGTAATGGCCGCTGTTAAATATGACAATGGGGCATGGCAGCTTGGCTCCTGTGGGAGGGAGTTTCTAGAAGATGTTCCCCAGCGTGTACCTGCTACGAATAAAACGTTGGCAGAGGTGTATGAGAAGCAGATTGTCAAAGAATCGACAAGTAATTAGGGTCAAAGTGTCTAAAGAAACCACAAACCAATTGCGTTTGCTGAGAGGCACAAATGGTGCATGTAATAAAATTTGAATTTTACTTTTACCTGCTGCCAGAGCCGGCTTAACTTTTGGATGAGATCGTCGTCCAAACCAACAGCATCAAATTATTGCGTAGCCTTGTTGACGCCCAGATGCTGCAAATACCGGAAGGTGAAGGGCTTGCTGATGAAGTCAGACCACCTCTGACTATTCTATGAGGTAGGTACAGTGTTGACCTGTCTACTACCTGATTTCGATGTGACATAGCAGCTTACTCGGTGAGTGAGATAGTGGCTACTGATTGAATGTCTTTATTAGGCGGAAGCAGGCACTTTAAGTGGACATGAACCAGTCAATTTAGGTGCGAGAAGCCGATTTGTAGGTGGCGCTCGAGACATTCCATGCTAGAGCTCCAATGCGAGAAGGGTCAAGCACTTGAGATGCTAGCAAGTGGTTCAAAAGGAAAAATAGACTAGATGGTAGGCAGCTGTGTGGTAACGAGAGGTGTACCACTTCAAGTAAGTAAATAATTGCATGATTACAAGTGTATTAAAGTAGGTTTGAAAGGGAACGTGACTGAAATACGAATGACTGCATTAGGCTCCAAGTGGAGAAGAGGTGTGGAGCAAAAGTGTGATTCCAACAATGATATTAAAATAGTCCTTCAATAGAGTTTTAGGTGACGAATGAATACAATGGCAAATGATCGTTTGTATGAAACTATAAAACGCCTTCACCAATCTGTAGTCGGCTTGCAACGGTTTCTCTAAGTGTGAAGCAATGGGAGGCGTGTTATGACAATCAAAGAGGCACTTGCATGGTTGCTATCACTCCTAACCAAAATAGAAAAGGGAATGAGGCATGAATCCGTGTGAGTGATTAAAGAGACGAGGAAGCTGACTGCATTTATGCCGGTGGAACAGAGTGACTGGTGAAGAGGCGTGAAGCAAACGACATGAGAACAAACAGGATCAGATGTGCTCTGTAAGATAAAAAAAAAAAACTGGAGAAACGGTTAAGTTTGAAGGGACTTTCTTTCTCGAAGGTTAGTTGGATCAAACTCTAATGCAAATTCACAGGTGAGATTTTTTTCCCAACGCACATTAGGCATGTCTAGGCACACTCCTAATGGATCATTTCTGACTGCAGAAGACAGGACCTGTATCATCTCGGAATGGAGGCAGACACAAAATCCACTGATGAAATACTATTCTCATTACCATAGATGCGCCAGTTGATGAAAAGTACCCTCAATTTAAACATATCTGTAATACTCCAACGCCTCCTTTAAAAGACGGTGAGTGGGATATGTGCTGCAGAGTTTGCCTTGAAGTGGCAAATGGAGGGGAAGAATTGTGAAGAGTCGCCGTCTGAACTCCCTGGATCACTGATTCTACTCAAAATCTTGCTATAGTAGGACCGAGTAATGCACAAAGGAACAATCCCAAGAACTAAGAGGCGACGATTGAGAGTAGTATGGGAAACCGTTTAAAATAGACAGGACATCGAGGGAAGGGATAAGCAAGGCGAAATAGAGGAATGGAAAAAGGCGAAATCTTGATAAACTGTTCTTAAAATCTGGAGAGCACAGTGAATTCCTCGTCACGCTGACTTCTGTTACAATAGTCGAACAGGTAACATTACTTACAGAATCCATGGCTGACGCAAATGATAGACCGTAGGGACAGTCGCCAACCTTTTGTGCCTTTTAGCCCATCCCGAAGATGACATGCTGTTGGAAGAGCCGGTATATCCTAATGAGTTCGAAGAGGCAGTTGAAGAAGTGGATGGCGTAGCATCAATCTATGGTAGAAACCAACGTGTCTGTGATGCCAGCCCACATACTCGTTGAGCTCGTTGAACTGTAGCACGCTGTCGGGTGGTGGTGCACGAGTGGTCTGGAGGTAGTCCAGAAGCATTAAAACTTCTGTTCAAGGCTGAGCATCTGGCTAGTTGATGGTTGTAGTTTGCAAGCATAAAAAGGTAATTTATTCTAGAAACTGGCTAAACACAAATGTGTCGCACTTCCATTGTCATTAACCGTCTCAACTTCAGGAACTTCAATAATGACTGAAATGCTAGCCAAAAAATTTGGAGAAATCGCCTTAATCATGTGCATGCAAGTCCAACTTACAGTGATACAAGTAAACCTATTGAATGACATCCAAATGCATTAAATAGAACAAATTTAGTCTGTTATATTGCACACTACAATCGTGATAAAAATCGTCTGAGATTATGTCACCTGTTGTTAAAATCTGCTTTTCCACCATTTCAGAGTGGTTTAAACTGTTGCATGAATTTAGTTAATGGGGCGAATTCTCAGTAAACAACTACTTCTCACAGTCACTACAAAATCTGTTACTTAGTTTGCTTCTTCTTTTAGAAAACGGAAGTATCAGAAATGAGGGAATATCAGATGTAGCGTCCCGAGACTTCCTTGAATGCAAAAGAAGGCAACTGGTAGGTGGTGAGTGTGTCGTCCACGTCGACTTAGCAGACAGACATTCGTTGAGCCACCGTTTTTCGCATCAGCGATTCTCAGCACCAATAGGTGCTCTTCATCAGAATGGACATGACCCAGCCAACATCTTATTTCAAAAAATCATTTAAGCTTGCTATTTTTCACCCAATGCCCTGGCAGATCTCATCCTTCCAAGTAATATCGAACAAAATAGAGACTTGGCAGGCCAATATTACATGTAAAAAGGACTTGTACTTTCTTAAAGCCTTCATTTTAACCTTATTAGGACAGCAGTTGTGAAATGCAGAACAGAAAATTTTAACTGTGAGTTGCTTCGATGGAAAGTTAGGATGGAAATGACTTAGGGTTCCATAACAATTAATTAGCGAACGTTTCGCAATTAGCCACAGGTGCTGGCAACTTTTAGTGATTTGCCAAATGCGGGGTGAAAATTTCGTGTAGTTCACTAAAATAGAACAGAGGAGTTGGCAGTAATGAGGGTGGCTTTGGCGGTGGTGGATTGAATATTACCACTTCTGACATGACAGAGGACACTGGTTCCTGGCAGTGAATGTGTCAACAAGGAAGGCCACTCGATTGAAGTAGCTCCGAATGCCTTCGCAGAGATTAACTTAATTACACACTTACAAAGAACATACAAACAAAAGTTCTAAAGTTAAATTTGCAAAATAGGATCATTCCTCCCCAAATTTATCGTACAGTGGTGCTAGTTGAACATCAAACCTATGGATGACCGTCTCAGGTCATCACTCAAAGCATACCTCTACGCCTTTTATGCGGCCACGTCACGCAAATCATGAATTAGAAGACGCATGAATTAATTGCTTTTGTGCCTTACATAGGGGCTGTTAAACGTTGTTTGTATGAACTGCCGGTTTCGGTCACTTGGGTGGCCATTTTGTTCTAACCGGGCTGCTTGGCTGGCTGGCCGGCTGGCCTCCCGGCCATGTCAGCAGCTCCCAATCCCTCTCTCTCCAGAATATATCTATTCTGCCCCAGTACTACGCCTTCTTTTGCCTTTAAGGAAGTCTCGGGACGCTACATTGGTGGCAGCGGTAGGACGCGGATCCAACTTCAATGGATTTCCATCCTTATCTACACCGCTTGTGGCAAACTGTGGCGGTGCGAGAGAAGTGCATGTGCTACTGATGGGAGAATCTCTTACATCCCATAAGAGAAGGACTGAGATCGACGTCCGCCTTCGGCACCTCACCCACCCTCGTCTTCTACAAGAGAGCTACCAACAACTGAAGTGACACAAGCCGTGAACTCCAAGTCCAGTGCAACTACCAAGAGGGAGCACCGACGTTGTGGTCAAGCATCCTCCACAAGCTCTGTCTCAGGTTCTCGGACAACTCACCTCCCTTCGCCGAAATGTGTCTACAGATGTAGAATGTGCAGGACGTTACTCGATAGCATCGTTTAATGCTTTGCACATTTGGATCGTGTGCATCAAGTTGGCATGAGGCTCGATTGCCCCATGTGCTCAAGGTTCTACGATAACCTCGAGTTTCTCCCATGGCATTATAAACCTGCAGTCATAAAGTGTGCTGCGTGTGGCTCAATCCATTAGAAAGCTTTGACTTCTACCTCCATCATTTCATTGGGACACATTGTAGTGAGGGAGGGGAATTCAGGAATGCGCCATTGCTTCACTGAGTGCTACGCGGAATTGAAGGCACTGCAATAACACAAGGGTTATGCAACACGTTGTTAACACTGGCTAGGCCACCATCTAAACCACCACATCCGCACGACTCTTTTGCAACGTCCCAGCATGTCTTCGAAGCGACCAGCAGTGCTAATACTAAGATGATGCCTCCCACAGCCTACGAAAGTTGCGACTTTCAAATGCAGTACCCACACCACGCAAAGCTAAGCCTAACGCACAAATGGTGAGAGTATTATAAAGGAAGTGGTGGGTATGTGCACATGCATGCGTGTGTTTGAGATGCAATGGGTGCTATTTCTACCCTCCTTTAAATGAATTCACAGACCACCTTTACTGCATCTGGTTGTCTTGTACTCGTCTTTACCTACCTGGACCTCATATCCATCGCACTGGATGGTGTGGTAGGACTCCTCACTGTATGCCTTCCACTTCTCAACACACCACCCTTTGCCGTTGACTGGTGAGTCTAAGGCAACACTTTGCGATTCAATATATTCCTTTCATGCTCATTATCCCTCCTGTATATTTTTCCTTGACAGTCCCAGTAACAGGACTGATGATTCTTGCATAGCAATTTTGCAAGACGTGATCGGAGACAATAATGCGTAAAAGTTATTGAAATCGCTCATGTCATGGTCTATTATCGGAATCAAGTATCGTCAATTTCAAAAAGAGCCTCTTCTTTCATTATGACAAACGCCTGAGTGTTGGTATTTGTAGTGTATGTTGATAAGGGAGCAACTTGTCCAACATAAGAACATCAACATTTGTAGTAACATAAATGACCAACTATTTGGAATGACTGGTCTACTTAAACGTTGCAATCCGGCCTCCATTTGAGGGATTGTTAGCACATATGATGCCCACCTATGTGTGGCATAAGCCAGGCAGAAGAAAATATCAGAGGTGCCAACAATAAGATGAATGTGAGTTGTCAAAAAGGTACGCAAAAATTGCCGTAAAATGGGAACTGGAGCATGCACAGTGGTCCCTTACATATCCAGCAATACCCAGTAGTGTTCTACTGACAGCTTGTCCAACATACGAAACAATCTCAATCCAGATACAAAACTGGAGGTTAATGTAGAGCTATTTGATAAGACACAGTCCAAAAATTATTCCCATTACTTGATCCTAACGCTTCATCAATGCATTAGTTTTTGATAAACCTATTTCCGTTCAAAAGAATAGATTTTACCACCAACATCCCAAGTGGAATAGAGACCCTAGTGACCCATGATGGTCATGAGACAATTCCTCAAAATATGCGTCAACAGACAAATCACAGTTGTGGAAGCTACAAACTAGGTGTGCTCCGTTCATCTGCCTAATGACAGACGACAAGCCCCAAGAGTTTTCAGATCAGCGCTTCTCACTTCTCTGAGAGCTGGACTGTTTGCATATCGATTGACTACTAACAACTACCGAGTAGTGAATAAAACGACATGACGAATAATGTGGCTCGGGTTTGAGGGACAAATTTCATAATCGTTTCGAATTTCCATGCCACTCACAGCTGCATCCTCTCACGGGTGCGATTCACACCGTTGGTCTCTCTCTGTGTGTGTGGGTGGGTGGATTAGTGAATGGGACATTCATTCCCTTTCCGGAGAACAAACAAGGATAGTCAATGCACAACCATTGTACTGATGAAAAAGAGAAACGAGAGGAGCTACTGTGTCGTCTACATTTGCATCCTTTATATTCCTGGGAATTAAATAGGACCTGTTCAAGCATTTGTGCTAGATTATTGCTGTACCACAGCCTAAAAGTAGCAGATGGTAGGAATGAACAGCAAGGTGTAAATGGAAGAGGTTACAACTGGATTCATTTTAGGCTTCTAGAGACAAATCATTTTGCAGAAGTTGGATTAAATGTTGCCTAACTTGCCCCCATCCGTGTGTTCAGTTGTGCTCAAAATCAGTCCATGTCATCTCATTTGGAAAGCATTTGGCTCTCCACACACCTTAGCGATCCTTGAAGAAAACTTTACTAATTGAACTTCAGCTACACAAAATACCTTGCACCTGTTTGTATAGAGAATATTAAATTTTAAATAGTAGGAAAACAAAATGACGACGTCTGCTGTACCACTCACCTCTGTCATTCCCAACTCCACAACAAAACAGAAAACGGAACGCATATGACATTTCGAAGTATTGCTTCACAACTTACGAGAAAAAAAATTAAGTCATTTGTGTCATGCTAAGCAATTATCTTATATTTGTGCCATGCCTCTTCATTTAAACGCTTTTGACAGGTGAACAAGTCCGAACCCCTCACACCTGACTTTGTCCATCCATTTTATCGAAAGACTAACATTGGACTTTCTGGCACTTCGGCGTTTACTTTGTCCCCTTTATTACAAAGACTGCATACGACTATCCCATTCCAACACCATCCACCACCTGCCATTCTACTACGGTTATTGTGGGTCTATTAGTTCTCCACATTGGCAGGTCAATGGGAGCGCAGGAAAGTCCGGGTCAGAAGAGGTTGCCTACACAACGCTTTACTATAACGCTTCACCATTTACATACAATCAATTGAATTTCCAATCACGTTCATTCCGTAAAGTGACAACGGAAACACCATCAATTAACATGACAAAGTCAACCAGTACTGTCTAAAAACAATTTTCAAGAATCCATCGCATAGGAGGTGACAATGCTCAAGTTGTCAATGTCGGTGGTTGAGGTGAAGGCTTGTAGAAATTGCCACTGCTAGTGAGCCAATAACACCTCGTCTCACACCGCCTCCAAACTCAACTGAACTGCAATACCCAAAATGGTAGCCTCCAATTTTACTTAATGTTTCCTTTATCTCTTCACTGATATACATTCTAGAATCTGGAGGAAGAGTAGGTTACGCTAAGATGGTGGTGAGAGGAAAGTAGGTTAGAGGAATCCCATTAACCAGTTCCAAGCGACTCCATTTTCTGTCTCCTGTTGACGGTTTCGCCGAAGGAAATAATAACGAGACATTTTGAGGCCTACAACACCAGCAACACTAGGTCCTGCAAGGGAACAAAACATCTCTCCCTCAGTATTGCACGTCTTCTCACATGGTTTGTGGTTCCAATGAAAAACGGAGGCTAAATTACTCGCCAAAAAAGCCAGTTCTTGGGAAAATCTTATACAACGATTGGCCAGTGCTTTCAAATTGTTGCAAGGTATCAGCATGTGTCACTTGTTTAATTACATGAACGGAATCGAATGCGAAGCTGCTTTTGTGGGAGAAGGCAGCACAGCATGGGCAATAGCGCAAAATCAGCCGATGCATGCCAGATTGGTGACATAAGAGCGGTAGTAAATTACAACCTTAGACTGCCCTTTTACCGGAGCAATTGTACAAGCGCCTTCGACATTCGTTGGGCCAACTTCATTTGCATCCTGCACGCATGGATGGGGAAGGAGACGAGGCCAGATATACATCCAACCAACTGCTATGCACACCAATGTGGTAGGTGTTCGGTGGTCGGGTGCCACAAGCACTGAGCAGATCGAGGGCCATCGTGGCGACCATTACCGACTGGTAGCCTCGAAGCCACCATGTAGACGTCTGGTGCCTAATTGTGTGCATTTTGAGTGCTTCTGTTCTGTTCTGTTCTGTTCTGTGCCTGTGCATTAGTGGGAGATGCAGGTGTATCGGTATGACTGACGAGCAAAGAGACGTCAGGTGAGACCCTGCCACTCCAGCCAACTATTCACTCTACATGCCCGATTGCCCTCCTGTTTGGACAAGTTAAACTAACGGTTTGCAAATGGGACTCCTTCCACCTTAGTGAGGTCAAGCAAATGTAGACACCAATTAGTTCGCATTTCCTTTTTCTCAAAGTCCAAAAGAGAAGCAGAGTGCTTCTGTTAATAATCGAATGTGATGAGTTGAGGGGTCTGACCTGTATCCATGGATGGACTAAGGTGTCTTTAATGACACCCACCTTGTAGACGTCATAAAGTGCGACTGTTCTGTCAGACAGTGTGCACAAGTCGTTGAGAAGGTCAACAACCTGCAGTGGTGTGTAGATCGCAGAAATGGTTGTGAACTCAACGATGTAGCTAATGTAGATCGGCACCTCGTCGTAGGTCTCAGATGCCACTGCAAACCCACAATTCTAACCTAACTCCACTCTTCCATTCTCACATTGTTCAGCAGTGCAGAATGACAGAATGGAATCCTAGCAGCCAATGCTGCCAGCTAGAATCCATGCGACCCACGGAGACAGCAATCGACACTTGATCTTTTCTTCCAACCGACTCTAATAGTCCTCTATCATTTTGAACATGCGCTCCACAGTGTTCATTTTTTCCTGCAAAATTGAACACGACAAATGAAAACAATCACAATCTCACTTTCCACTGATTTGTCACTGAGCCTCTCCGTTTAGCTCCTTTAATGTTGTGCTTAATCGAGGACTGTCCGACCATGCTCACTAAAGAATGCCTCTGCAAGTCTGTAGAATGCCTGCTTCAAAAAGCTGAAGGAGAATGGAGATTAGGGATAGGTGGATGCTTTGTCATCACTTCTTTTCACCTTCTTTCATAATTATGCTCCGCATTAACTAATCAAATTCCAAGTGCGGTAAATAGCAGCAAAATCCTGAAGAATGCATTAGTCGACATGTTCACTCTGCCAAAGACTGGTGCGAGACTTCATCTTATGCTTCACAGCACCACCAAGTCAAAAGGATGGCTTTTCTTTGCCCATCACGCGTTCTAGAATCTCATCTACTGACGCATCTTCCAGTGCATATGGTTTCGTCTGATAGAGGACTTCGTACATGATTATACCAAACGCATGGACATCGTCCCACTTGGTTATAAACAATAGCAGAGGGTAGTGAATGCAACTAACCTTAAGGTTTGGTTAAAGAACAACTGCCTGTTAAACTGTGGATTTTAGGGATAACGAATTCGATGATTTTCAAAACGCATCGGCAACTGACAACGCAGTTGGTTGATTTTAGTCCTCCGTGAGCTCTGAGACTTGTGCTGTGGAGGTACTCCATCCCCTTGTATTGTCCCACTGAAGGTAGTTATACACATCAGAAAGGGGAAGCGATTCGTGTAACTGCATGAGATAGCATCAACTCACCCGAACGAGTTTGAAATCGCGGTCAAATGTGATACAACCACTGCATTCAGCACGGAGCATGAATAAATTCAGTGTTAGACCCACAGACGTGTAGTTCTTGTAAAGTCTGTTGTACAGCATTTGCAGAGGGTGTAAGATTGTGACAAGGCAACCATTTGCATGATCCTCCTACTTACTTTTCCAAGGGTGTTCCTTCCATTGGTGAAGATCATCAGCTTTGCAAGATCACGTTGATTTAGAAAGTGTGGTATCTGGGCCAATATTTTACAAGGGAGAAACGCAAAGCAACTTTGCTGATTGTTAACAAATCATAGTTTGTGGGGATTGTTAAATGCTTTTCCCTTAACTGCACTTCATATCTATCACTACAAGTCAGCTAGTATTATTTGTATTAAAGGCATGAGGTCTGGAAAACGGTACAAATGAAAGCGTTGATGTAGACGGGTGCTATTGGCGAAATGAAATAAGGGGGTCCACGATGACAGTAGTAAAAGACAAGACTGAAGGAGTCCGATGTCACACAGCATCCCACCAAAGTGTTGACAGTTTTGTGTCACATTTATCGCAGTCCTGCAAGGTGTTCATTTAACCGTGAACACAGTGGAATGCGAGACAGGTGTAGACTTCAACTCCCCAGAACACCAGGCCAAACAAAAGAGGTCTCGAAAGCTGTTGCAGCATATCTTCCAAGGTCACAGCATCTTGGTAAATGCGAAACTGTTTGAGATTTCAACTGTGATGATGTTGAACAATGCTTCCATGTACGAACAGAAAAAAAGGTTGGAAGAATTCAATTGACTGTGGAGATTAGTCTACCACTTTCACATCAAAATCGACACCACATTCTTGATAATGGAGTAGTGTGTATCACTACTGACACAAAACTAGAGTAGCTAGAAGGCAAACAAAGGGCTAATGGAAGAATCGTTTCCACATGAGTGATGGTGAAACAGCGCGTTACTGCTTATAGCCACACTAAGTGGGAAGTAGAAATTAAGAAGTACAAACAGTGCCCACGACAGCCAAAACAAGGTAATCAGTGATGCCAAAATTCTCATTAAAAACTGCAAGACATCATTTCTCATCCTGCGCATAAAATTCGGCTTCTCAAAATGGTTGCATTGGAGGAGAAGAGGTGGATATACACTGCTTTATTCGCATCATCAGTGTCAAATGTGTTCTTTCGTTTAATCCTATCCTGCTTCAAGGCACTACTTGATGGCTTTCAAGAACTAAGCACCCCCTCTCCATAACATGCTGCATTGCCTAGTTCAGAGAATTGCAGAGGCCTGGTGTGCACAACTTTTTTTTGCATTTCTATTCCATCAATTAGTTACGTAACATTCACACCTAGCTCCTTTTTACTAAAACATACATTGTCAACGGGCGAAACGTACGTTTAACCGAGCAATCCTCCTCACTTGCATACAACGTAGAGGCTCTTCACTTATACTCGATGCGTTAATCGAGACTCGAGGAGTAGGCAGGAGTGACGGCATCCGGATCCGATACTAGATCCACCTGCGATTGAGACTGAAAGTCAAAGAACATTTCCTTAACAACAATTTAAAGCTGAAAAATATATTGCTCTCTTATTTATTTATTCTAAAACATCCTCATGTCATAGTGTCGCCTCGTCGGTAATTTCCCATCCCCATCCTCGAATGCAACATCACTTTCCACAAATACAAGTTTGAATGAATTGAAGCCTTTCGTCTTGAGCACAATCCATGTAAATTGACCACATCGGTGAGAATGCACAATTTGGCCTACCTGTAGACAAGCACAATTGTCAGGCAGATGAGGTCAGCGTTAAACAAAGTGGATTTATCAGTAGATTAACCCGTACTGGTTCTAAAAGAGAAGTACACAAAATGATTGGGGATAAAATTTAGCGGCAGGTTGGATTCATTGCCTTCGCATACCAAGTCCACAAGACGGGAATAAGTAGCATGTGCATCGAGGTCCCTCTCCATCTTCTGGCCAATTCAGCATACTCGTTGACTGGGGCAGCATTAGTGGATGACGAATGACATCAATGAGATCAAAGATGCCCGCATATCTCTCCGCTCGGGCTCCGATATCAGCCACCTCAGTGACGTTGGATTTGAAGGAGAGGAGAAGATTGAAGATGTTTTGCAAGATATCGCCATCGAAAATTCGGTAATGGAGGACCACGTGAGTACTTGGGTATGTGAGGGAGTGCGCAGTGATTGGAAGAGACTGGTGGAAGGGGTGATGTTGCCACCACCATTTTGCCAAACGCATTGCTAGCGCCGCCCAACTGGCCACTGAGAGGTTCATTCCCTACTACAGAAGGTTATTGTGTAAATGCCTTTATGGTGAGAGTGAAGTGATTAAAGGTGACACTTATTCGTCCCAATTGCTCAATTCAATTAATGTAAGATACCAAAATCCACCCGAACCTATTCTCCAGTAACGCATCAGATGAAATTTTAAAGAAATCCGAAGCACAACAACAAATCAATCAGGACTCCGAATTAAGCTAAAGTAACACTGTTTAGCCAAATGGTTGGAAAGTCAGAGAGTCAGGTATCGCAAAGTGGGATCCAACACTTCCCTACTAAGTATATTTATGACGAAAATCTACTTCTGCATGTTCAATGAGGTGCCTGTGGTAATGAGATCAAGTGGAATACTATTAGCGAATAGCACATAAGTTTCAGCAACTCCTTAACAGACAAAGCCAAAGGCGTCACTTAAGAGAGAAATTGTAGAAGTGCCGTTTAACAAGCCCGACTGTCCGACAGAAAAATCCATTACGACACCCCAGCCATAGAATTGTTTATATAACTGCACCATTTGAGGTTAAGTTTCCAAACCGATCCATTTCCTGCCCAGAATCCAGACAATACAAATATCCCATATCAAATTTAACAGTTTTAAATATAAGCCATTCTTTTGCGACCAAAACCAACTGCTAGAAAGAGTGCTGATTGTTTGACCTGAGCAGGTACAACTGATGTTTGAGGCCTTCAACACACTAACATACACAATAATCCACAAAAATGGAAAGAAAATTGGTCTTAAGAAACATAAAAACCACCACAACAACACAAATGAACTTGTATACAAACAGACCAAAAAGCAATAATTGAATCCGAACTAACCTGCTACGCACAATACTAAATTCACAACTCTGACCTCCCCATCGATATACTCTAAATTAATTTGTGGGGAGTTATGCATACATAAAAACAGTCCATTCCAGTCATCTAGAGCTGCGAAAGAAAAGAGGCGCCTTCAGAAGCCTGGTTCATTTTGTTCTGTTAACACTTTAGCGAATAAATACTTGAGGAATCTAATGCCACGGAGAGCCGAGCTGTCAACGTTGAGCTCATACGCACGCGCGATGACCTTGGAAGGCAATATCAGTATGGTTTAAAAAGGGGCAGAGTTACTAAGACAAATTCTTGCCAGACCGATGGGGAAGCAATAGTAATGCGCAAAATCCAGCCTAGCCAATCTAAAGACTTTTTGCTTTCGCACATCATACATTAAGAATATTTTAAATGAGCGTTTGTATCATTCACTTAACGCTTCTTATTGCTTTAATGATTCCATACCGGCCATTTTGATCTACAAAATATTGATAGAGTTAAAGAATTGACAATTGCACTTAGTCTCAGTAACTCGCCTTTCATGTTTCCTGAGCAGGAATCCGCCCACGCTGCAAAGAACAGTTCAAGCCACTACTAGATTTATGGGACGGAAATATCCTCTTCACCAAAGCCAGAAAGCAGGCAGAAAGTTTGGATGCTACTTCCTAAAACCTGCCAATACAAGAAGGGAGGTAAAGGTGAAGGTTACAGGGGGTGAAAAGCGACTGTTCTAGGGAGAGGCCAAGGCAGAGAACAAATTAAGCTTATCTGCCCATTCAGTGGCCGCCTGTGTTTCATTCTTCTGTCTGTTAATCACCATGTCTCTATACGGCTTTCTTTTTGCTCTCATGTGAGCCCAACATGGATGGATAGGGGCTCTAGCGTCCAGAGACTTCCTTGAAGGCAAAGGAAGGCATAATACTAGAGCAGAATATATCCATATGTTGAGCGAAGGGAGTGATTGATGCTGCTGGCACGGCTCGGAGGACAATCAGCCTGACTAGGACAATAAGGCCACCCAAATGATCGAAACCGGCAATTAGAACAAGCAAAGTATTACAGTTACCACTATAATTAGTCCCTACGCCTACTCACCCGATTACACTTCCAACACTTTTCATTACCCCACCTTATTACTATTCAGCCCTTTACTTCCGCTCTCCTCACCCAAATTCTTACTTCCCTCAAATGTTCTATCCAATTCAATTTATTTCCACGGCCAATCTACTACTCATACACGCATAGTAGACTGCCTCGGCCTCATATCCCCTCATTCCAAGTACCCTTCAAACTATTCCCCTTCCTCCTTTCGATCCGGACAATTCATCAACAGCTAAGATAAAATATACCACATTGTCATACTTTAGCCTTAAATGTGAGATTCATGCCTCTCATTCCTCCACAAATCCTCATATTTACTACCCGTACAACAGTCACTCAATCTCTTTGCTATTACGTTCTATACTAAGTGTTCATAGCTTGTTTTAGCATACATGCGTATTATTTTCCATTTACTCTTAAGACACCTTTTGGTCTCCCAGTTTTTATTTGCCACATTACATTTATCTATATCTCCTCACATTTACAACCTGTACCATAAATATTCTCCCGCTGCTCGTTTGTTTTACAACGGATAGTTAACTGTTTAGCACTAATGTACCATGCTAAGCACTATTTATGTCCAAAGTAATCTTCTGTCTTTTACTTTTATTTGCTAAAATTGCATTACCACCGCAGCCCATTTACGTGGCAATATTATGTTCTCAAGGCCGCCCTAGACGTTTGTAGCAAATTGTGTTCACGATGAGTAGAAAGATAACATAAAATTACTCCTAAATAGCCAAACAAAAATTGTTTTACCTATATCTGAGTTGGTGATGCCACGTGGTATGCATTTACAAGTGTTTGACAGCATTACATAATAGTGGGCAAATCCTGAAGCTCAATTCTTACCAGAATGAGGAGAGATCCGTCAGATTTAGGTTCTTTATCGGCGTACAAATGGGTTTTTTAACTATATAAGACAACTAATAAGTCTGATAGCTAAGTCCAAGCGTGCTTTACTTTTACTCTGTCCAGCAGTTGGTGGTGGTACAGGCTGAATTTGGAATGCATTTATTCTAATCGTTTTAATTTGATTATGCAGTAACCGACTTCACATCTCCTCTATCGAGTATTATTCTTAAAGAACAGGTCTATAAAGATGTTTCCGTGCGATCCACGTATTCAAATACACTTTGCTTCTTAGAGGTACGCACCTGTCCTGAACGAAATTACAGTTAATACGTCAAAGAGGCACAAACTGCTATTTGTTTCCACTTCCTCAGACATCTAAGCCCGACAGAGTTTCCAAATGATGATGCTAGCAGTCACATTTCTTTAACAGTGTCGAGTGCTGAAATGACAGCGTTATATTCAAGGCCACCCGCAGCCCGGAGGATTACGCGTTTTCCCAATCAGTTTGGAGCCCTCATTTATCCCGCCTTCCTGGCATACATTCCCCTACACAAAGTGGCTAAGTGCATTTTGTCTTGATTTTACAGGCACATCCTAAAGATGTCATGAGGTTAATTAACTGAGAAGCAAGATGTCTGTCATGGCAGTCGAAGGGAACTGCACTTTCCACTCATTCACCTCGAAGGAGCCGAGGCTTCGACATCTGGAGACCAGAGCGGTTATTCCGGTTTACATGCACTACAAAATCCAGAAATGCGCCAACTCATCAGTATGGTACTCCTTCTCCCAGAAGAATGAGGATCCAGGATTGCCTTCTTGATGCAAAGCTGTAGACGCCGCATTCTCATTAAATTTGGACAGGAAACTTGATCCTGATGATGAGGCAACCAAAAATGGATGCATTTTGCGCCAATAACTCAACTGGGAAGAACGTGTCGTAGGACTATGCAGTTTGACACTGATTGCCGTGCACTGACTGTTGACAAACAATAAGCTCGAATAACTGTCGGTGATTGTGAAACAAACTACTAGCTCATCACTTGTCCATAAACGACTCACTCCCTATCTAATCCACACTTCTAAGGTGAACTGGTAAAATCAAGAGGCAGAAAGTCCTTCAGCACAGCAATAGCACAGCACATGACCTCATACTCCACATCTGCAATGCTTGGACTTTAGGCGCTGCCTCAAGAGATGTGTTGCTCATCCACACTATTGTTGTCTCCTCCTGATAATGCTCCAAGCAACGATTATCACCTTTCCATGGGACAAAATGCGAAGCTCGAAAGTGAAAAAGGGAGTTTGACACGGTTGTAGCTGTATGTCGCCTCCAGGGAGAAAACGTGCTTTATAACCATGAGAGTGACAAGTACCACCCTCAATGGAAAAAGAAGTCGGATTATGCAATACGAATCATTTCAGCGAATAAAATAACCAATCCAGCAAATCAGGATGATCGAGTCGCAATTTATAAAAATTGCATATTTTATGCATGAAATATACTACTAATTAACTCTGCTGCACTAGACACAACATCTCGAATGCCCCCTTCCCAAATTCCAAGTTCCCACAGTAAACGCTCCACAAGCAAGGTCGCATCGCTGCTCAGGTGTTCAAGTCTCGACTTAGCCGTTTGAGTCCCACTTCAGCGGGTCTACCACCTTTATCCGAGGCACACACAAAAGAAAGTGAGGTCAAATGAATATAAAGTCCACATGCATTACTTTTCATTGCGCTTAACACCGGCAACACCGTGGTCATTATCTGTACATAAACGACGATAAGAGGAGTGTGTCTCAGCGGTCACGTCGCGTCGTATGCGTTGGAGGAGGGTTGGTGAGTATCGGCGGAAAGAACAAGATTACAGAGTGAATGGCTGTGCGAGGAGGGGGAGAGAGGAGAGAGCGAGAACGAAAGAGGTGGAGAAAACAAAGGAGAAGGGAAGAGAGCGACGTGAAACCACACAATGATTGTCAGGCTGTACAGAGGGGAGGGTCAAAAGGCGAGAGTGCGAATCACGAATCCGTCGTCATGACAGTGGCTGCGGAACCTGCTACACTGCCTCCACCACCACCACCACCACTACTACCTTCCATCGTCGAGTCAGAAAACTTTCCTCCCACTTCTGAGGAAGTGGGTGCTGAAAGGGGATGATTCTGATCCGTGTGGTCGCCGGACTCATGGTTAGGAAGGAGTTTAGGCGGTGCGGAACCGTCTAAATCTTCAGGGAGGATGGAGAACTTCGCAATCGAGTCATTGGTTGTTGGCAGTGGCGGTGGCAGCGGCGGTGGTGGTTGCTGTTGTTGTGAGACGAGAACATATGCATGATCCATTTCTATGGATGGAGCAGAACACGGTGCATGGTGTGAAAAGAACATGGTAGGAGCATCCTAAATTAAAGCCAATCCGTTGCGCGCTCGAATATGCTCCCATACTCATGCCTTCGTGCAAACTATACGACTTTCTTTGTTGGCAGTGTGATCGTGGTTCCAGCCAGGAAAAAAGTGATATAAGAGGTGAAACGATGGTATACGTTGACGAAATTCGGGATCACGCAATCCGAATGTTTTGGAAGCTACCCTTCGTTACGTGTCTTAAAAATCAAAATACTTTGAAACGCAGAGAAGGACAACCAACTGCACCGACGTCTTCAATCGCCAAGATGGAAATGCAAGGCATACTAGAAGATATTCACGAATGGAGCGAAAGAAGTTGGATGATGTCAATGGCGAATCAACAACAGCTAAAATCCTTATCAACCGTTTCGGACAAGACTGACCAGAATAGATTAGGGTGCTTTACTCAATGGGTGGCAAAAAATACTGCCGCGATTGGGGGAGGGGAAGTAGTACAAAGACCTGAATAAGAAGCATTTTTCGGACGCATGTGCAGGAGCGTGGAAACGGACAGGGCAGCAAACAGTGTGGGTGACGCACCATTTAAGAAATAGTGTTTGGTCATCGCGAATAGATGTGCGTGTGACTAACCTCTAACATGCGTGTGCGTATCACCGAATACACACATGCAATTATACACCGTGAATATATAGACACGCACACACCCGTGGGGCAAAGACAATGGGCAATTTGTCGATGGTGAGAGGGGACTTGGGGTTCGGTTGCAGAAGCACAGATGACACACACATTTTCGAATGCCACGAAGTCAGACCATCCGACAGAGCAGTAGACGTGTGGAAAAATAGAGGCTCCTGATACAGTTTTAGCAGCGTTTTACCAACGAGATTCCAACTAAAATGACCGCCGAAGTGGAATGTTTAGACGAGAACACAGAATACCCCTTTTGTCTACACGCAATTCGATAACGGGAGCGACCACGGAATGAGACCGGAGAAACAAGACAGATCGCAGGATGTCATGCCGAGTGAATATGAAGGCATTATAAAACATGAAAATGGGTCGGAGCGAATCACAAGCTGAGGGTAGAAGTAATGAATGAGTCGTAAACGAACCAGATGATACTCGCATACATGCACGTACAAGGGAGATGAATGAAATACAAGAGACAGGCAGGTGTTGATATAGTTGATGCTTGCAGAAATTTGAATAACAATGCTATCCTATACAGGCAAGATCTAAAAAAAGCACTAACAGTACGAATAGACGATTTTGGATCTTGCAATTTGCTGGATCACAATGCGGTATTTCTGGTGTAAAGCACAACGGTTCAAAAAATTTGCCAAGAGCACACGATTCTGAACTCCCAAAGCGAAATGGACTCTCTTCGATCGCAAACGGATCAGGATTGTTTGCTAAAGATTCAGTCTATTTGAGCAAAATACTGAGTCAATAGAACAGCCCAAAAAGGGATTTGGAGCTGAAAACCAAAGCACAACCACAAAGTGATAAGCACCCTGTCACACAAACTAAAAAGAGGGTAAATGAATCCAAGCCAGGCGAGTTCATACCGAGCAGAAGTAGCAGCAGCACCAGGACTAGCGCAGAAAGCAAAAATTAAAGAGGGCGAAGCAAGCTCAGATAGGTAGGCGGATAGATGGAGAGAAGTAGCACGGGCACGCACGCACACACTTCGTACCAAAAAGTGGCACAATAGGGGAGAGGACCGAGAATGGTGCGGCGCCCATCCCCACAGGATCTACTGAACCGGCACTGTTGAGACCGAGGCATCACCACCAGCACCACCTTTTGAGAATAGGGAGATAGTGAACGTGAACTTAAGAGAAAGGGAAGTATACTCCACCCTATGACCGACCACGAAAAGCACAGATCGAGACGGCTACTGACCTTGACAAGAGGAGGGTGCAGGCATAACCACTCCAGATCCGTTGGGAGCTGAGTGGGAGGAAGTAGAGAGAGCGTTCGGTACCATAGAGACACACGAGGAGGTAGTGCTTGAAGAAGCGGTGGATGCGGGAACAGTCTCATTCAGTAGTGAGGGTATGTTGTTGCCAGAAAAACCATTTGGATTCGGTGTCTCTGACCTACCTATCGATCCCGGACCAGAACCTAGTGAGAGGAGCGAAAACTAAGTTAGATATTTAACGTATTAAGAGAAAATATATTCGTGTGTATGCCTACCGTCGGATAGTTGTTGTCCCGAAACACTGGCAGACTGTAGTCTAGGGGTAGGAGCCCTGCCTCCACTACCGACCGATGTGGAATCGAAGTGGGAAGTCAACGGGGGAGGGAATTGAAGGGAACCGGCGACAGGGACGCCAGGACTGCTAAGAGTGGGGCTCTTTTGGCCCTGGAAAGCGACTGGACCATTCTGCTGTTGCAGATTGGGAGGGGGGGTAACACCTTCGGGAGGTGGAGGGAAGGCGGGTGGAAGGCTCGCGGTGTTTAGAGATGATGCACTGCTGGAGCGAGGAGGCTGCTGACCCATTCCACCACCACCTCCGACAACACCTCCAGGCTCAGAGTCTGCTAGGCTTGGCGGAGGGGCAAACATCATGGGTGCGTTGCCTGGAGGCGAAAAAAAATGATGCCGTATTTGATGTAGAAATGAATCATAAATGGCAGAATTCGTTGGATTTACTTATAAAATTTGGGGTCCAACGTCTTGCCAAGCGAGCGAGTAGCAATCCGTACGACGTATAAATACCGATGAAAAAACATGACTTAACTGCATGAACTATCGCACAGTTCGATGACCTTTGATTCGCGATCAAATGCTTCTCCTCCTACGCCAACAGAGGTTACTTATGCCCCTCAAAAGCCAAAATTGTTTATACATACAGACTAATCATAACCATATCTGCAAATCTAGATCAAATACCCTTCACAGAACCGGGACATAGCAACGATGAAGTAGAGGAACATACTTAAATTAGGTCCACCCGGTCCAAGAGGCGTAGAGGGATTGCCCATACCAACAGGGCCCATCGGAGACATGATTCGGCCGCCAGCACCAGCGTGAGGAGGAGGAACGCTAGCAGGCATCATTGGACCACCGCTACCTGGAGGACCGCCACCTCCACCACCCCCACCATAGGGCATAGATGAAGGTAGTGGTTGTGGCGGCACGCTATTGGGATGACCATAGAGTGGCGATTGGTGCGGCTTCATAGAGGGTGAGGAGGAGGGTGGCTGTTGCGGCGGTGGCGGAGGGGGCGGTACGTAGGGTAGTCCGGGCGCATACATCATCGGTGAGGAGGACTGAGCCCCTCCACCCGGAGGAAACGCAGGTGGGAATGAAGGCGGACGACTGAAAGGTGACATCCCGGAGGTTGTAGTGGGATGGTGATGGTGTTGTTGCTGTTGTTGAGGTGGCATCCCTCCACCCATTGCATTTAACTGTTGTTGCTGCTGTTGAGCTGCGAGGGCTGCAGCGGCTGCCGCCGGATCGTATTGGCTGTTCTCCAAACGCGTGATCATTCGCTCATCATCCTCCCCGAACTCACCACCCATTAGTGTTGGCTCCCCCACGATCAGTATGTCCTACATAATGCGTACACAATTAACTTGCACAACCCGTCATTGTGCAATAACTTTGAAGGGAATACTCAAATAAAGGAATTGCTGAATGCATCAATCTAAGCAGCGATTTAGGGGGAGACCTCAGCCAATAGTCGAAAAGCGGGCTTATAAAACTGCGACAGAAACATAAACCTAGGTTTGACGACAATCGAGAAGCACTCACTCCGGGTTGGGCTAGGCTCTGCGGAGGCAGAGGCACAGGCGATTGTTTGCGCTTTGTGGCTCGACCACCACCAGTTTCTGAGTTGGCAGACGAGCCTTTCCGTTTTCGCCTTTTGTTTGTTTGTCGGTTAGACTCTGTCGAAAAAAACGAGGCGTTTACCAGTTCCTCCACGAAAAAATGCATCAGCGCAGAAGCATTAGCATTAGTTCCCGAATAATTTCGAAACTCTGCTTTACTGATGATGAAGCAATGAGCATGGCTCCAACATCCACGATTATCCTTACCTCCAAAGGCAACTGTTTTGTCAAACCTCATGCCTCATTGCGATTATTACCAGCTTTGATGTAATAAAAGAATGGAAATCGCCTTTCAATTCTTTCAGATAATAAGGTTAAAAACCAGGTAATAAATCATGGTACCGGCTTTCGTAGGTTGATTCGGTATGGTCGTCATCCGTTTCCATCGGTTCATGACGATGTTACGAAGGCAGTCACGAGGAGAAATGTTCTGAAATTTCTGTCGAGACATAAGCTCTTGCATGGGCTCGAGAATCACACAGAGACGGAGGAAATGCAGCGTATTGGCTAGAATACCCGATCTGGTGACATTTTTTGAAATCTGTTCGAATACCATGGGATCCTAAACACACACAAAGAGTATAGGAAACAAAGCACTTATGAAAAATAGAGCAAAAAGTATAAAAAAAGCAACGCACCTGAACTCCGAGAACAGATCGCACTATCAGCTCCCGATGAGACCGAATTTGAAAGGTCCAATTACGAATTCGCATGAGTTCATCTAGAGTGAACCCCAGGGTGAACTGAGCATCCACAAAGACGGTTGCAGGAAAGGGTCGAATCATGTTCATGACCATACTGGCGCAATCCGACTCAAGTGTTAGCATGGAATTGTGGAAGGACTCCCGGGTGTGACGCAAGTTAAAATAGAGCTCATTGCAACCGCTCTCGAATATACTGCGAAAGTAGCGCGGAATGAGGGTTCGACCAATATCTAGAAAGCAAATCCTTAAAAGAAATCGCAAAAAACGATTACTGAAGTGCTTCGGACCGTCCTCCAGTCGAACAGTGATTGTAATCGTCGCATCATCATCAAAAAAATCTGTTGCAAAGGCCTCCCACCATTGACTATCGCTTTCCTAATGGAACAAATAGAGGTAAAGACACAATATTACGTCTGCTCGTTGTTGCAGCCTCTTATTCAGCTCGTAGATTCGGTACTCCGTTTGGAATCCTCCGCGATGCCTGAAGAAAAAGACAAAGGGACGGATACGAGTTCAATAACAAGACCGCTACCGTGAAACCGATCACCACAGTTCTGACATTATTGTTCGAATACAGCATCAGTTTCTACCATTTTGTAATCGAATTACCTACTGAGAAAACTAAAAAATGAGTCAATTATCAGACATGAACATCCTACGACTACTCCGTTTTAGCTTCACCCAATCTTTTTAAGGCGATAACTGAGACAACTGGCTATTAAAGACTAATTAGAAACGCATACCACATATAGTAGTGCCGACAGCAGAAGGAATAATAAAGCAATGAAACTTACATTGGTAGGGGAGCATGAACGGGATGATGGAGATGGTGTGGATGGTTGTGCGGAGGCATTGGTCCCGGTGGCATTTGCTGATGCGGTGGCATTGGAGGAACCCCCATAGCGCCTGGTTGTGGCGGAGGAGGCCCATGATGATGCTGAATCATGGGCCCGCCAAGTTGTGGTTGTTGCCCGGGTGGCATTTGCGGGATGCCGTGGTCGGGCCTGTCCGGACCACCGGGCATAGGACCACCAGGCGGAAGAGGCCCGTGAGGTGCGTAGTGGATGCCGGGGAGACCGCTAGGGATGCCTCCACCAGAGGCGCCTACTGGAAGCATCATAGGTCCTGGGTGCATTTGGGCGTGTGGTGGTGGTGGCGGACCTAGATGGCCGGGATGCTGAGGCGCCGAGGACATTGGCATAACAGCAGACTGCATTCGGCAAGCGGGATTTCCACCTGGAGGAGGGGGACCGGTGAGGGGTGGCGTGGGTCCCCGAGGGGGCATAGAAAAAGGAGCGAAGTTGGGTTCCAGTTTGGAAATATTCTAGGTCAAAAGTACAGAAAAAAGTTACAGGGCATTTAATCGCCGTGAACTAAGTTGTGCTGATTGTATGATAGGTAATTAAGTAGTCAATTAAACGAAATGATGAAAAGACCAGACTACGGAGTCGAGCTTAAATAATCCGGCATAATAGTAGAAAACGAAAAATGTAGGCGGAAAAAAGCGTTTCAAAGGCAATTATCACTTTGTTTTATTTACACGGATTAAAAAAGTCCAGCTAAAAAGCTTGATATGTTTGCGATTCTACGTTGAACTAGGAAAAATGAAAAGAAAGCGAAAGGAAAATCTAGAAGTAAACGTCAGAATAGAATTGCGTTGACATCAAACAGGATGAAGAAAGAAAAGAGCACATGATAACGTAACGTTCAAAGACGACTAAAGGATACTATAAACAGTATTAGCATAAAAAACGGATGAACGCAGCCAAAATACCAAACCCAAATCTCCGTACCAAAACTTCAAAATGGACGCAGCGATTTGAAATCGCGACTGGAACATCCAGAAATTGAAAAATTCAAACAAACTAGCAGAAATAAATGACTTATATTAAACAGGTTACCTATCAATAAATAATAAACATAAAAAGCAGCAACTTTGGTAGTACTGGCTTTGATTATCATTAGGTGGGCATTCATGTTATTACGGTCTTTTGATTGAAAGAATAGTGTAGCGGGGCCATATGAATTTCAAGCGATATTTTCCTCACGTATACTGTCTTCGCGATTTCAAAAAATTCTAGGTGATTAGCGCACTACCTAAAACTGCAAATTTGGTGGCAACTATAATGTGGATTGTAGCGCACCGAGATTTCCCTTAAGGTAGAAGAAGGCATAGTACTTGGGCAGAATGTATGCTCTGAAAACAGGAGGTTGGGGCTGCTGGCATAGTTTAGAGGTCAGCTCACCCTGCTAGTACAACATGGTCACCCAAGTGATCGAAACAAACAACGTAATGCATTTTTTGTTCGAACTGACAGTTTCGGCCACTTGGGTGGCCATGTTGTACAAGTTGGTTGGCCGGTCTCCGGGCTGTGATAACAGCCTTTCAATTCCTCTGTTTCTAAAACATGTATTTTATCCAGGTGCTATGCCTTCTTTTACCTTAAAGGAAGTCTCGAAATGCTGCAACAAATTATTATATGGGTTACTCCAATTTACGGTATGGACTTTGAGGGCAATTACAATGTTTATGTGCAACTTGAGATTTCAAGTGCCCACACACTCCTATTATTTTGTTGTCTTCTTTCCTCATGTTCCCTCATTTGAACTTTCCTTACCGCAGTCGGTGCGTAAAATCTACCTGCAATTAAAGAACAGCATGTGCTGAATTTCCTTGTACCCAAAAAAAACATCCGTTGAGCTTTTAATTCCGAGCTGGCTAAACTCACGGACTTCGCAAGGCCCGATTTTGAGTGATGACTGTAGCGTCCCGAGACTGCTTTAAGGTAAAAGAAGGCATAGAATTGGGGCAGAGTATATATTCTGGAAACAGAGGGCTTGGGGGCTGTTGGTACAGCCCGGAGGCCGACCAACCAGCTAGTACGAGATGGCGACCCAAGTGACTGAAACTGGCAGTTCGAACAAACAGCCCCTCTCTTCTTTCGAGCGTCGTCCCCGACGCTCCCCTTGGTCGGTCCCTTGTGTCAGCCATCACAACGTAATCAGTGCTGCGAGATACACCCACGAGCTAACCGTCCCAGTCACCGAGATTCGAGCGCATGTCTTAGTCCTCCTCTCCCACGATAATGTAGCCCAATGAAAGATGGGGGTACGAATCCAAGTTTTCGAATGTGTGAGAGACACACACAACACATGCTGTGATTCCAGGCTTCTCTGATGCCGTAGAAGAAGCGCAAGGGTATCGTAGAACCCTGAGCGAATGGGGCAATCGGGCCTCATAGGAACGGGATGCACGTGATCCAAGTGCACAAAGCATAAAACGATGTTATCGAATGGCGTCCTGCACATTCTACATCTGAGAACAGGAGAGAGAGCTTAGGAATGATGCTTGACCACAACG
>MIEF01006009.1:0-27774 GCA_001870725.1 Taenia solium | reverse complement strand
TGTGCAAAGTTGAATGCTGCTCTGCTAGAGCATAATACTGCATAAAATCTTGTCGAAATCCTCACCAAACATAAACATACTCAGAACCTAGCAATTTCCAATCTAAACTTATTTTGAAATGCAGGCCTTCGGTGTAGTTCACTTAAGTGACAAAGAATTGTGATTTCATTGTCTAATTGGACGACTGCACTTTACACACTTCCCATAGTCTATATAGTCCCTCAGGCCGAGCTCAATTCATAGATGTACGGGAATGAACTTGCAGCAGAAGTTGCTTTGGCTAAATAGGCTGCATTTTGATTAGTGATATGGTCTGTGTATTTCGACTTCCTTTGGATGTTATAGCCACAAATAGTTCTGTTTTTTTCGTTTCCATAACCTCGCTTTTACAAACTCGTCATGCCATCACCCTTTTGTGTGCACACAGTTGTTATGGAACATCACCTGTGCAGAGTGATTTACCCGCCCAAGCCATCGCATGGAGGATATGGTTTAACCAATTTTGTTAAAAGTTAAATCAAATTGGGTGATGATATTAGCTGCCTGCGTGAAATCACTACGCGTATGACGCCTGCAACATGTGGGACCAATGTGATGGCTCCCATACATACTACCACGCAGACTCAACCAATGATTGCACCCATCCTCCCCTTATTTTACAACTATTGTTTGCCTTCCAAAGTAAAGTCATCGGTCAAGTCCACCAGGCAGTTGCCTCGTATTCAATAAACATTGTACAGTAGAAGCTAATGATGATCAATGACTATGACATGGCTGGGAAGACCATTACTGATAAATAGCCACTCACTACAATTTAAGAGAACCTGCTAACACAGTAGTAGTGCGTTATTTTGCGCTTGTGTTCTGCGCATCGCTTCAAGCACCGAAGGACTGCTGAGGTCAGGCAGATAATGGCGCACTACTATCCATTAAACCGCAATTAAAATCAATTATAGTGGACCTCACAGCAACTGTGATTGGTGTCCTTAATTCCTTCTTCTCTACTAACGAGATAAAATTAAAAGCCTCTGTAATACTCACCAATTCCATGTTTCCCAACATCCCATTTATGCTTTTTACTATTCACATGTACTCACGAGTCAGTCTATCACAATTATGGTCATGACTTTGAGGAAAATATGTTTACTGGTGATAAAGAAGATCCCATGCATTCCACATGCATTAAAAATTACGACTCCCTCCTAATCATTGGGTTGGGCAGTTTGCATTAAGGCACAAAAGATGAATTTTCGCTGGCACTTTTGAAAGGCTACGTGAAAACTCCCTAATTAGTTAAAATGAGAAATTCGCACTTTCCAATCACTCGAACGAATTATTTCTTGGTTCAACTTGTGGATGATAAGTGACTAGGAATGCCCCATTGCAAAGTGTCTCATCTTCCGATTCTATAACGCTTTGCCCAAAATAAGTTGAAAACCGGAAGTTGGGGAGGAGCAACACTGACTGCACTCAACACGTTACAGTGTTACACAGGAAGTCTTACAAGTAGTACTTATGTAACTGGAAGCCATTCAACTTCTGCGGTATCCTGGATCTGGAAAATCATCAGCCCGACATTTGTGTAGTTTTACAGTGCCGGCTGGAATAAAGGCAAGACAACGATTGCATAATAAGACACTTCACTGTAACAACTAAAGTGTAGTCAACCAATTTCCACATTGCATTTTGTTTCAATGCCAAGCACATACTACAAGATGCATGAAATCCGCAATATCGTGGCAGCTGAGACCATGCCATACGCACAGCCTGTTAGTGGGTTGTGTTCATGGTGAGATTCGAGTGTGTAAAATTAGAAAAGAGCAAGCAAGATCCACTGTTAGACACACATCTTGAGGCGAGATGCGTGAGCATATAACTGCTTTCATTTACATGAAGGATAAATTAAGCCTTCAAATCTACACGGACTGATGTATCATGGTTGTCAAAAATATGCACTGGAGAGTAGGACTACATGTCATCTACAACTGGCTTCAACCCAAAGCTGAGCAACCTACTGCGATCTTCCACTTTGTATAATCACATCAATTTAGCATTTCCGACGTATATCAAGTGCTGAATGAAATTAATTAGGAATGTGTACTCCGTAGGGGAGGAGAGGTCAACGAAGATGTATTGCTGAACAGCCCATCTGTTCGCTTGATGCACTTGTTAAATCCGTTCCAGTTTGATTTCCCGTGCACCTCCGTCGTTTGGTAGAAAAACCTAAACAAGTCATATTTGAATTGCTCTCCTTCAAATGGGCGCTTGAAGTCAAAATTCACATTTTGTTGCAATCATAATCACCAACTAATTCTGCCCCCGTAACCAACCTGCAAACTTCGCCCAATCGTGCACAATGGCCGAATATTCAGTAAAGATATGAAATCAACTCTCGTGACGCCCTTCTTGTTTGCAAAACTACTACTGAGTGCGGATTTTGTACCTCTTAAGTGGGATAAACATGCCACCATTAGATATATAATACGCGGAAGAATTAAAGCATTTCCACATCCCTCCTAGTGGCATGAACACATCATCGAGCCATTGCAAGTAAAGCTCATGTTACAAGGATGCAGTTCGCATAACAATGTGCTGAATCTATCAGTAAGCTTCCAATCAGAAAAGAGTACATCGACCAGGAACCAATGACATTTGTGCCGTGCCTGCATCTTACAAACTTATAGAGGAGAACTAGATGGTGATACTGTTCTGCTGACATACGCGAGAGCCCAAGCGAGGACTACCGCCATGCAGGACAATACGGTCGCAGAGATTGCCAACAGTAAGGCGGATGCGCTAGCTGTGACAGCGCTTTCTTCAATCTTCGTGTAAGTAAACGTGTCATTATTCTGTGTGGGACTGTACATTGTGGTTGCACCTGTTACCTCATCTGTGGGCAACTTATAAATACATATGGTGTGACTTGATCTAATCCATTCACTACCAGCGCTAGCGTCACTGAACTCTCATATGAACGCTTCCATTTGTCAGTCTCATTCTACTATGGAAAATAGAATGGGATTTCCCTTGCTATTTACCCTTTTCAAAACCCGTTTTTTATGATAAAATTACTGGAGTTGAGGCATGTTATGATTGGACTGAGTGGACAGACAGGGCAATTTTTACCATCCCACTATGACATGAGGATTCACTTAGCCCTTCGCATGATAGTGCGTGGGCCTATTTGCACAACCATATGCCAACCGCAGACTATGCTGAATACTTATATGGCCCCCAATTGATGGTAAATTGGGTGAGATATTTGCAATAATCAGCAACTCTTCTCTATACTTAGACCCTGGTAAGCTGTCACGTGTTAGAGAGGATGTCAAGCTGAGCCTCCCCACTGTCAGCATCGTGGGTGGACAAATTGTATCGGTCCTATACCACCACCCATCTTTCTCAATTTCGTGCTAGAGCCTGTGAAATATATGGTTGGCTTTAACCCTACGACGTTCACTAAACTACACGAATGAGGCAAACTCCTTTAAGCGGGGACGTCATCGCAAACATGTAATCGCCGCAAATGGCAGCATTCACTAGCACTTATCCCTAGTGGAGTGACCAGGATCACTGCCTCATTTGAAAAGCAAATGAGTGTATTTAAGTCACTCGCTACTGCCATTAATGTTATTGTGTTAGCAGCCAATGTTTCATGTTTCATCTCCTAGTTCACTTCGATTATCTACAAAATTTCTACTGACGGAAGCGTTTATCTTGTTTTATAGGTAATGAAGAGATGGTGATTTACCATTTCCAAAGTACTTAATTTGGATCCACGTGGAGTTCCACTCCATCAGACTAACGTAAAATGTCCCACTTTTGGGTGCACAATTTGCGGAACAAACTAAACTGCCTGCCTTATCATCTGGCGTCGCCTTCAACAGGAACAAATTTGCAGAGTTTTAAACTGGGACAATCGCCCTGGTCAGGTCGAAGTCTGATGCGACATACAAGGTGATTGCTGAAGCAATTCATCCCTGTCGATGTACTTAACTTTACATCGGGTCACTTAATACAGCGCCCACTGGAATGCTGGCATTTGTGCCTACAATGTGCAGCTCCGAACCGAGAGATGGCACGTCTCTTTGCACGGGAACGGAGGAAAGTGTTGGCACAACCAGCAGATCGGCCTCAACTTTCGTAATCTCTGGGGTCGCATTGGCCTGCATGGCTGTGTTGCTTGCTTGAGCTTTCTCGTAAATCAGTGAGAATTAGCAACGGTTCCAGCTACATTGAATATCTCGGCCCATAACTGGCACTCATCAAGCCTCGCTTTACCTCTACAGGTTTTCACGATGCTGACAATGCGCCGGAGACATTCATTCGCACTTGATTCTCATTAATGTGACATCTCAAGTCGTAGTTAGTGGGAATACAGGACCTTGTTGCGCTCACCTCCTCCTCCTCTTGTTATGTGTCCTTCACTTGCAGTGACTTCAATAAGGGTTCACATTGGGAGGTGAACTGAGAAAAATTATCTGTACAGAAGTGGACCAACGTCCAAATAAAGCACTTGTTTTTCCGCAATTAGAATCATCGTTTTCGAACTGAATGCATGGTCACGGTGAACGAAGAATGAAGTCTGGGGCTCACTTGCACTAAGAGAATTCGCGGATGGGATCTATTTCAATGCATTTGTCATGCTAACGTCTAGGGCCCACATTAGAAATGTTTATGCTTATTTCAGTTTCTTGCTTTAAAATGACCACAGCGCGATCACCTCCTGATGTATTTTCCAAAACAGCAGCTGTGATTTCGGCTCAATTATCACAGACCATACTTGCTGTGGAGTCAAACAGATAGTCCATAGCTTTAAGGCTCATTAGCCTTACAATTTTGCCGAATAAATGCTTCTTAGCTCAGATTAATCTAGTTCAATCTCATGGTCACTGAGAATGCGAAATCGCTCTTAGATCTAGCATAAGGAAATCGAAGATTCCCTACGGTAAGCATGCACAAATCCCATTTGTGAAACAGGATATGTTCAGTGTTCCCTCAGGGGTCATTATTAGAAAAGGAGGAGGTGCTGCCACCAGCAAAGAGTGGCCATTCGAATTCACCATATCCTGCTGGCAATATGTTTTCCTTCCTCCGTCAACACAGTACTCACACGCCATTTTGCTCGAGTTCTGCACATTGCGCCAGGCACTCCAGAACTGCTAGGGGCAGGCAGGTGATGGTACGCTGATATCTACTGAACCGCGACTAAAATCAGATGCAGCGCACCACATCGCAACTGCGATTGATGGTCATAAGTCCCCTTCTTGGCCGACAGGGTGGTTGACCGCCTCTACAACACTCATCATCTCAATGTTTCGAAACTTCGTGATTATGCATTCCACTATTCCCATCTGTTTATCACCCAGTCTGTTACAAGTCCTACCGTTGAAATTGGAATAAAAAGACGGTCGCAACAAAACCATCCCAGTTTGTTTGACTGCGACACAGATGGTGTGGGAGATGTGGCTTGACCTCCCTTCTTGCATGTGACAGCACACATGCATCCAATCGATAAGAATGTTTGCTGAAAATTTTGAGATTAACATAAATTCATCAGCTGTTGAAAGCTTGCAACAATGTTCAATGTACTCTGCAGTTTTCCTTTTGTGCTACTCTAAGTCTACGTAAAAGTAAAGGAGTAGGACCGAAGCAAACATTAGTTTCGAATGCGCGGCTCTGCAAGTAGAGCGCATTACATGCTGAGGGCCGAACTATTTCAGAATAATCATGTTCAATGAATATAGGTTGCATTATCCATTACTGTAATCGACAGCATCATGCGCAAATAGAGTGCAATGGCAGAAGAATCCTTTGCTAGATCACAGAATTATCACACTCTGCTGGGAACGTCAAGGCCACATCTTCACACCGATCGATGGCAGACAAATTATGGCATGGATGGTAAATACATCTAAATGTGCATCATTTTAATGATGAAACCACCCACCAAGCACAGGTTAATGTGAGGTCGAAAATGCGCTCCTATATTCAAACTCTAAAACGCGAGATTGCGTACAAGTGGACTAGAAATGCTTGGTTGTTGCATCGGAACTCACAACCACCTGTAAGCAAAGGAGGATGGACAAGCGTTTTCAAAGATAATCTGCAGTAGTGCCCAAAGTAAATGGTCTGTTCTGGTATGGTCTGGTCTGGTCTCAAGGAGCAGTAACCTTGATGCAGTGTTTCGCTAAACAATGTCTGCTTACTTGACCTCAAACAAAACGAAATGCACACACTGCTTCTTGATTTAAATTAACCCTCAAATTGTCGTCATCTGACACGCGATTACGTGAATCAGCCAGGATGCAATCCACAATCGACTACTTATTCGTAGAAAAGAAGCAGATTTCAATTAGGCAGTCAAGCAATGGAATTGGGGTGGAATGCCAACGATTGTGAACAGTTATGAGGAAAGATTCAAATGATTTGGTCTCATTTGCTAGGTTGATTGGCAGACAGAGGGCGCAGAAACACCTCACTTGAGTGACGGAGACGAAGTAACTTGTGTGAAAAGTCAGGTGCGTGCGTGGAAGCATTGTGACCAATGAGTGGTGGCGGAGGCACTGAGCGCTTCACAGCCCCATGCATTTGCCTGGCTTTGACCCTGCATTGATCACTAACACACTCAACACACATCTGTATGTGCTGCCAACCAACCAGAAGAGGTTGTGCAAGTGTGCCAGGACCCAGAGTCTTCTCGTAAACCGTCACGATGATAACAGCCTCCAGAAAGCGAAACAAGGCAAGATATTTTGGCATCGCAGGCACTCGAGACATGTTCTAGACCAGAATGTGACATGCGATATTCAACACGTAGCATCAATAACTCAAGGTTAGCAGATGGCATGTGAGTGTAATTAGCCTAGCTCATGTGTCCACATGCTGTTCTCTACTCATCCACACCAATTTCGATCAAATGGTTTATTTCATCTTCTCCACTATTGCATTGCCGTGGAGAGGACCCGGCTACCACCTATTCGCAATGCCACACAATCCAAAACGGCTCCGATTCTGCACCATGCACATTTCATCGCCGATTCGTTATTCTCCTACGAGTTGGCAGAGCTGTGTCCCTAAAGTGCGGATGTTCACAATTCGAATTAACAGGCGTCACCTTCACAAAAGCATCCTGTTCGCTGGATGGTAAAGTTCCATCCTGAAGAAAACAACTAAAGACGCGAGCAAATTGCATCCCAGACCCTCATTTCTAGGACAGGTGCCAGTGTGGTTGAAATGGACAAGAGTTCCGGACACACTGTGTGCACAGATCTGCTTTTTGGAGCAGAATTGGCTTCATTTGGTGTTCACTATACTTCACCGCCATGATAACTTTAATGCTCGTATTTTAGAATGTGTGTGGTGGCATAATGTGTTCCCTAATTGAGGGGGTGTGGGCTGTGGTTCCCAACGTCAGGTTCAGCATTTCACCACGAGGAAGGACTATAGGTTTTATGGACCCATCCGGCAGTAAATCAAAGGCCTATTGTTAAGAGAATACGACCTAATGCAGAAAACATGCATATTTCATTTGTGTGAAATGCACTTGCATTGGTGTAGCTAGTGAACCCCGTGTTATTGGGGCTTCCATCACAGTTGACACCACATCTTTAGAGATTTTATAAGTGGCGGTATCATGATAGTCATTTGTCGGTTACATTTGTCTGAGCCTTGTAGCTCTCGTGTGTGGGTGCGTTACACAAGTTCCAGTGGTGTTGCATGTAACTGTCGCTCTCCCACTTGCTGTCGCCTTAGCGGAACAAATCGTGGACAGAAAGCATTGGTTTGAGGTCATTACTTCGTCCTGACCAGGTGCATTATTTGCATCAAAATAATTCAGCATTTAATCTCACTGTTACATGAAAGGTCACTGTAAATATCGCTGTGCAACGCGACTCCAGGAATTGTGGCGAAGAAGGGGTGCTGGAGAGGTTGAGTCCGAATCGCCTTGCACAAGCTATAATTTGCAGCAGAGCCCACTAGCATTTCGTGCTGTCAAATAATGTGATGTCACTCGATTCGCACAGGCGTAATTGCTGGTTCGTCAGAGTGTCCGGTGGGAAATGTGGACATGCGGGTTGGGTAATAAGGTAGTGAATCTTTTGAAACCTTAAATGCTGGCTTTGGTCTTGGTGCAGATCTAATGTGTGCTACCGTTTACCATAAACCATCGGTTGCCTAGTCACTCAGGCAAGTGGATTGCATGCTCACAGCAGTTAGTTTTCACAGAGCAATCCGTCAACAATGCAGGGGCAATGCCTCTACGCACTTTCTCGTTGCAGTTGATGTGGTCGAGTTGTTGCATCTCTCGTATCGTATCCAAATGTTTCAGTTCTTATATCACTCAGCACTGGTGGTTGTTCTTCGCTTACCAATCTGAAGACGTCGAGCTCAGTTGAAAAATCCATCACAATTATGCAAATTGGCCTGTACTTCTTCTTAATGCAACGAATCGATCTTCGATAAATGCATTAGCAGTGCGCTCATTTCATCGTCACATTACCCTGCAGGTCGTGTAGCAAAGCACTGGCTGCAGTTAATGGCCTAAGACGTTAGGATTGCATTGTGGCTTGTAAATGGTAGAAAAGGACGATAATATTTACACCCTCCTACCACATAGAACACTTGGATTGGATTTCGGCGCAAAGCAAGCACTTCCAACACGTTGTTAATGGTTGTGGAAACGAAGCAACAGAAGTGGATATAAAAGTGGAGTTAGTGAATGCAGGGAGTCACGGGTGCTTAAAAGCTAAACCATAGCACTGCACGAAACAGCGGCAACTGTTCGCTATACCGCTGTCGGGAACAGCAAACTGCAACTGCAGTTCGGTCACCCTTTCATCAACCGCACATCAAGCGACCTGCCAGGTTTGTGGTTTAATGTAACCTGTGGCAATTTGATGGACGTCTTTGGTGACCAACCACTACTACACCACACATCCCTTGAAGTAGTTGCACTTGAACGCAGACCTGCCCTCCCCGTAGCACCACAAAACGGCTGAGTTGTCACCAAGTATTCTTGCCTTAAATGATCTGCAATGAAACAAGAACTCAGAATCCTTTTATTTTATAACTAACAAAGTTTGTTGCTCATTCAACTCACATTGAATGAGTAAATAAATCAATGCATACAGGAGGTGAGCACATTGCTAGCCGGTGGATGGATCCCGATGGAAAGCAAAGTGGGAGGAGATCCTTCCATGGTCGGTCAAAGAAAGCCATTTGGATTCCCTGACAACTTTTGTTAAAGTTATACGAAGAATTTGAATAAATAAACATGCCTTCGTATAAATACCCGCCAAAAGTTAACTGGATGTGTTAATCCATTGCACATAAATAACAAATATAATTGTGGCATGATCTTTTGGAAACGTTCCAGCCCTTAATTCAACCACCTTTACTTGCTTCGCATTTCACCTCAATGTTCCAAAGGGGCTCATGTGTGCGTAGGTAACAACTTTGTCATGGGACAGGCAGCGCACAGGTGTAATTCATTTTCTACTCAATTGCCAACAGGGTGACATCTCATATCGTAGTCACTGTAGAAGACGGACCTTACAGTGATTACTCCAGTGTGATGATGTAGGATGAGGAAAGGAATCATTTTGCTTAAGAATTTCCATTGCCATAAACTCGCTAACTAAAACTGCTTTTAACAATTAAATTGTATGAAATGGTAGGAGCAGAGGTTTGATTGAGTGGACGGATAGTGCAAATTTCACCATCGCAAAATGTCAAACGGATTTATTTGGCCTTTTATCACGAGACTACGTAGACTCATATTTGCACTCAAATGCAAGCTGCAGAATTCGCTGAATAATGATCCAATCCTTCAATGGATGGTTAGCAAATGTGATTTTCTCTATTTCCACCGAATTTTCACAAGCCTTGAATGCCCGTGTCCTGTCACATGCTGAAAAGGAGGCTAAGCTAAGCCCTTTAATGTACCTGCGTAGTGGGTGGCCAAATTATGACGGTTTCGTTGCTATTGCCTCCTCATTCCAATTTCAATTGAAGAGCCTGTGATAGACTGAATCATAAGTGAATGACATTAGTGGAACGCATAATAACGATGTTTGTAAGCATTGATATGGCGAGTGTTGCAGAGGGGTTTAAACCACCGACTCGCTCAAGTAGGTAGAATTAGGAACCTCGATCGCGGCTACAGTGAGATCGAACACGACTGAATTTGGTCGTGGTAAAGTGAATATCAGTGTGCCAACATCTTGCCTGCCCACATCAGTACCACACTGATCAAAGCAATGTGCAGAACGCAGGCATGAGTATTGTGTTGGCGAATGAATCACGACAAATTTCTAGCAGGTGGTGGTGAAATCGAATGGCCACTATTTGCTGGTGGTAGTTTGCACAGCATTGGTAAAAAGCAGCATTTAGCTTGATGTACCATGCATTTCCATCTCTTCTGTGAAGATAAAACTAAACTAAACAAAATGGTCTCACGCCTCTGCGTTCAGCGTCGACATTCCAATTTCGTTTCAGACAGCCCCACCCTCAAATTCTGATTTTAACGTCCTGCGAATACTATTCATTGTGTACATTCTGAGAGCGTATAAAATTAACTTTCGTGATGCCCTTCCTGCTTGGCAGGGCAGTTTACCTGTTGTACCACTTTTGCAAGGAAAATGGAACACTATGAAGACAGTAGCCCCTCGAAGCACGAAGATATTGCCCATCCATCCCCTTAGCGAAAAAACCATGATGTGACAAGAACAAAGTAAGCACAACAATATGCGGGGTGCATTAGTGAGGCTAAACTCGAATGAATTGTACTAGGTCATCGCCTGAAGCTTGGAAACCCAAAGAAGAAAAACAGAGGCTCAAGCAATGCAAGTCATAGGCCACGATTTAAAAAATGCAGCTGATACTCTCGCTAATTTGAGCAGATGTACTCAAGCGCCTATGCAAGGACCACCACCACACAGGAGGAAATTGCCCAAGTGAAGGCAGATCCGCTGGATGTGACTGCAATTTCTTCCGTTCCTATATAAGCAGGCATATCATCCTCCGACATGGGACTGTGCGTTGTGGCCGCACTTACTGGCTTATCTGTAGGCGATGTAACAGTGTATCCGTTGCAAATTATTTCAATCTTCTTGTTTGCATATTTACGTACAGTCACTCAGAAGTGTTTTGGCGTTCAACCCACCAACAGTGGCATTTCCAACTGAAGTTCCAGGTATTGCCAGAGGAGTGGAAGTGTGCATGGCATTTGCCTCACAGCTATAAGTCATTGTGTAAACGGTAATGCGAATCACTTTACGATGCAATACCCCTTGTCATGTGTTCCTTTTAATTACCTGCTTTTCGTAATTTGTTCAATAAATTGGAACAAGCAAAGATTAGATTAAGTGGACAACCAGTGCTTTTAAAACCGTTCCACTTATCCAGGAGTCTTCATTTATGCATTCATACAAAAGCAAGTGGCCTCAATTTTACAACTAAAAGCAGGCTCTAAAGAAAACAGCAAAGACGCAATCGACAACTGACTGCATCATAGATGTCATTGAAGGTAGAGTGGAATGCCAAAATCTGTAAATGGTTCTGGGGAAAGGTTTAAAGCAATCTGGTCTCTATTGCCAGATTGGTTAGCAGTCGGGTGCCGCAAGACCGGCTTACTTGAATGTGGACTACGAAGAAATGTGCGTGAATGTCGAATTCGTACGTGACAGCGGCGTGGCTAGTAGGAGGTCGCGGATGCACAGAGTGCTCCACAGTCTCACGCATTTGGTCGACCTTGGCTTTACATTGATCACTATCATGCACAACACACATCTCCATGTGATGCCGACCAGTCAGGAAGGATTGTGCAAGTGCGCTAAGCTTCATGATTTTTAGAGTGTTGCCGGGATAATGGCAACCTCTAGAAAGTAAAACAAAGTAAGGAATACTGCGATCGTGGGCATTCTAGATACATTTTAGACCATCAAACATCCTCAGAATACAAGAGTCACCACGTAGCATCCAGAATTCAAGTCTAGGTGATGGTTTGATGGCCTCTCTGTCTGCATATCAATCTCTACCACACCGTTTTCCTTTACTTGTTTTCCACTAATTCACTACCTCAAGGTAGACATAGTCACCGACTTTTCGCCACGGTACGCATTTCCAAACAGCTTGGATTCTAAACCATACACACGTTATCAGCGATTGTTGGTCTTCCACGAATTTCCTAACCTGCGTACCCAGAGAAGTCGGTTACGCACAGTTAAAATTAACAGGTAGCACCATTGCAAAATGTTCCGTTTGCTAGGTGCTAAAGTTACATCCCGGAAAATACGGCCAACTTTGCAGACGATGTTTGATAAGCCGAGTGCTGGCCATGGAGCAGTTGGATCAGACAAAATGGCTGTTAATTGAGGGCAAGGCAGATCTATCTTTGGAGTGTACATCTGCAAACTGTGTCACATGACGATGATCATGTAGGAGAAGCGGGTGTGCAAGTAGGGTGCGATTAGCAGACCATGTGTAATGGCGCAAATGACAAATCTGAGGACTGGGAACGCATCGCTTTATTTTGCGTCTTCAACACTTTGTTTTCCTCGTGGATTGCACAATGCGTGTCCCTGACAAGAAAGACGAGTTATTTGACATGGGATTATATCCTACTAGCGTCAGCTCATTCGTGCGTGACTGCACCCGTGTTACAGTAGGTAGATGGGTGGTGGTGCGATAAACACAGCCGAGGAAAATCAGTGCACATACGGCTACTAAGCTAAAAGAAATGGCGACAAGCTTTGTTACTGATAGCCGTTGAATACATTGGTGGTCACGCTTTGTCTAATCCCGTCACTTAACCCAGCCACAAAGAGCTTGATGGTCACTACTTACTACAAGCATCCCTCTTGTCGGATACCGCCTTGAATTTCGTCGTAGTTTGAAGATGGCAGGATAAATGCGGCTGTGCTCCTAGATTCAATGCTCAGAAGAGGTAGTGATGGAGCATGGTGAAGATGGGTGAAGTTAGAACCACTGGGTGGCACAATGTCTCATCCAGTTCAATCAACATTCCGGTGTGAATGAGAATGCACTCCTCCCAGTGCCTCGTGCAATGCCTCATGAGTTGTCCAATGGGAAGGTGTTTGCGTAAGCCTGTGGAAGGCGGAATCCGTATATAACAGCCTGCAAAATATGTCTTTTTGAAGTAATGCAGTTCGTCGGATGACACTCCTATCTGTTTCCACATGCTACAACGGAAGTGACGAAGACGTCGCCAAAGCGTCTCCTATGCCATTCTGTGTTCAAAGTCCCTGTTGACTGGTATTGTCTGAAAATGCGATGTAGGAATCGCGATGGTCTGTAGAACGCAGGACGCAAGGTAGCTATTAGTCCTTCCATCAGATCAGGCAGGAAGGCCGTTGCTAGAATGTAAGGGAGACAAACTAGCAAGATAGTTCGCAAGACCAACTTAGTTCCTTTACACGACGACTAAGGATGCGAAAATGCTGTCACGAAAAGACAGTCTGGTTAGCTATTACCCACATCTCCTTACGCTTGGCCAGCAGAAAATAATGTTTGACTATGTCCAGGGGTGCAGATGCCATGCAGTGATATACACCACCAGCAATCAGTGCGTCATTAGAATCAATCGAGACCAACTGGATTCCCATTTTGTCTTCCTTAACCAAAGAATTGAAGAAGCACAGACTTTCGCCGAGGTCTTGCACATCGCTTCAAACATCGTAGTGCAGTTATAGCGGAATTTAGCAGCATCCTCAATAGATGGTCTTAGCCCATTCTGCTTTGCCGACAGGATGTCACACTCCTCTTCTATAGTCACTTAACTCTAGACACTAGACTGCAGCACTGACCGGCAGATCATCATCACCCCCTGGACAACACACTTTATCCGTCAGGCAAATTTGTCACTTCAGCCTCACTGTCATTTGGAATGGTTTTCAATTCTGCTTGATGGAGCAGGGTAATGGAAAACCGTATTGAATGGACAAGGTGAAGTGCACGCCATTTGATTCATCAATGTGCATAATCCCTCCAGTAATTTGTCCAACTCAGTTGTGAAGACCACAATGCATGTACACTTGATGTCGGTAGATAAGGACATTCACAGAGATTTCCGACTGCTACCATGCCTGTTGATATTCAGGCTCGGGAGGAACATACGGCTGGGGTAGGCGTACGTCAAGATCCCAAAATTTATTGTCATGCACTACATGAACATTAAGTATTCGACGACACAATTACTTGGTTTAACTTGATATTTAAGGAATACTGTCCCCTTCTTTGATAACATCGGCGCAACATATTGGAAGAGCACAAGAATTTTACCGCTTCACCTTACTGTGGTGTCCAAAGTGTCGTCCACCACTTTCCATATTACACTTTGTTTTAACACCATGGAGAATACCAAGCACAGAAGATGATTAATTCGAATGGGCTTCAAATAACGGACAGTAGTCCTTTCACAGTGGCCCACCATGCATAGATCAAGCCTTCAATCCTACACGTGCTGCCTCACCGTGGTTGTCGAAAATGTGCGTGGTATACACGTCATATCCATGACTTCAATCGCGGCAACTGACTCCGACCCAAAGATGAGCATCTCACTGTGATATTTTGAGCTGTATATTCTCACCAGTTCAGCATTTCTGCTGCATGCCATATGTTAAATAAAATTCGTAAGGAATGTGGCAGCACTAACGAAAGTGAGGACGAAGAATGGGCATTGTTGTTCAACCTGTTTGTTCGTTGGATACGCTGAATAAATTTACCCCACTTTAATGGACCATGTACTTTCGTCGATTCCGCGGTTAATTTCACTTCTTCAACTAAGAGTTAACCGTCTGCATTCCAATCTTGTTGCAAACACCCTCACCAACAAATTCTGCTTCTGTTGCTGGCCTACTAATGCAATTCACTGTGTACGACAGCCAGTCATTCAGTTAAGGCGTGGAATTAGCTTTCGTGATGCCACCCTATTTTGGCAAGGCTACACTTGAGTGTGGATGCTGTGCCTCCTCAGGGGCAAAGGTATGACACAGTTAGAAGTATAACCTCTAGATGCTTTAAGTTTTACCACAACTCTCTTCATGACGCGAACCCATTTTTGAGCTGTTGCAACTGAAACGAATATAACCTGAATGAAGTCAGCATAACGAAATGCTGGATTTTTCGGGAACCGTGCAATCAGGAGGGAGAGAATTAAACGTAAACAAATGGCACTATTGCAGTACCTGCATCTTGCAAACTCATAGAGCAAATTAGCTGGTACTGTCGCAAAATCTCAAACGAGGACTACTGCCATGCTAGTCACTGCGGCCGCGGATATTGCCATGTAAATAAATGTGTCATCATTTTATGTGAAGCTGTACATTATGGTCGTGCCTGTTGTCTAATGTCTGGGCAGCTTCCAAATGTATCTGGTGTAAAATGGTTTAATTCTGCCCTTCCTCATTGTTTTTACGGTCACCGTGTATTGTGCATCGGCCTGCAGTCTGGCTCGCGTATTGTTCACCGAAGCTTTGGGTGCCCCAAAATGACTTGATGATGTGAGACCCAACGAAACTCCAGCGGAAGTGTTCTAGATGCTGTATGATTGCTGTTACAACAGTGCCCAGTAAAGATGTTGCAGATATTCTGAATTAATTAAGAATGGCAATGTGGAATATTCACTGCTATCATAATGATGGCAGTAGCTGCAGTATGGGACATGATCCCACCGTATTTGCCCTAGAATGCAATGATTAAAATGCTCGCGTAAGGTGGAATGAAGAGACACATTTAATGCGAAAGCTGTGCATTCACAATTCACTACGCCCCTACAGGACTATGCCACAAGCATGTCAGTCTATTAGACTTCTGTCCATGACCTACAAGACGACGTCTGCATTCACGCATTGAAGGACATGATGTGTTGTTTCTTGTAAGTGAATCAGCATCCAACTCCCACCCATGCTGCCATCAAGGTGGCCAGACCAAAAGTTAAGACTGCGTCCAGTGCATCTTCATGCCACAGTTCCATTTTGCAAATTTACTTCTCAGCTGGAGTTCCCTTCATTACTATGTGAAGAATGCTACTGTTTTCTAAGCTTCATTATCACGCCTAGACAAGTTGTCGTGTAGAGGAGAATGCAAAATGAGCACGCGATGGAAGGGAGCATGATAGAAACGTAAGTCGTGTTTAGTGCGCACCTCATGTAGCACTTTCTTTCGTGTCAATGCAATAGTTACAAGAATTAATGCAGTTCAGTTCTCACTTCAGTTCTCACAACAGTTTGAAAATACTGCCCTTAGTCCGAACAAAGGATGAACTTGATTAGAAATGCAGGCTTTGCCATGCATTTTGTACGTCGAATAATATTGCTGAGGATTGGACCCTCTGCACTTGTTGTCAACATCCCTGTTAGTCAGCCCACAAATCGCACCCATTCCTGACGTACAATCGAACGATTGGGAAATTTGTCAAGTAAAAAGGGTTTCAATTTAATTTAGTCTGAATCCATCACATGGCGACAAATGCAAAGTAAAGTTGTGTAAGGCTTGAGAAAAGGAAATTTGGTATAAGTTCACATAAAACCCATTTATTTGACGAGGTATTTTTACAACTTTCTCACAGGTCGTCATTGGAGTTGGAAGTAGCACTACCCTTTACCACTGAAAATGTCATCATCATCTGCTCAAATACTATTTTACAGCTTTTATCATCAATGTGCTAGTTCATTAACATTGAGCTTACGTTCCACGCGTTTCTTCAATCACCGTAGCCGATATAAAGTCAAACAAGTGATTGCACACTTATATTCAGTAAATCTTGAATAAGTGCATGTAGTGGACTTAAGTGCGGCTGTTAGGAATGGTCTGAAGTCCTTCTTCTCCACCGAGGGACTGTGTTTGTCTCCATTGTAACAGTCACAAACCAAAATCTTCGCATTTTCTTCGATGTGTGGGTCAGTGTGTCACAATCCCTAGCATCGAAATGGAAAAACAACGATGCAAACGGTGTGGAAAGGCCAAATTATGCTCACACGCTCTCGCCTAGTCTTAAAATGATGGATGCTGCACGGCAAAAGTCCAAAATTCTAGGCATGCGTTATGTTCTAAAATACGTCTAGAATGACTAGGATAATAAAACGTTTTGCTTTATTTTACCTTTGAGGAGTTGTCAACATCGTGGCAGCACTCTAGATAGCTCTGGGGCTTGGAGTCAAGGTTAACTAAATGCGTGATGCTGTGAAGCGTTTTGTGTCTCCACCAGCCCTCATTGGCTACTGTGCTGCCACACACGCACCCGACTTTCACACAAATCGGTTCGTCGCTCTCAATCAAGTAAGGCGGTTTTGTGGTATCTCTGTCTGCTAATCAATCTGACTGGAGAGAGGAAATTTCCTTAACTTCATCGTGAAAATCATTTACAAACGTTTCCAATTCACCCTACTTCTAATGGTTAATATGATGCCTGCTTGGCCAATTAAAATCTGGTCCTCTTCCATGGACATGAAGTCAGTTGTGGATCGCATTCTTGTTGTTCTTTTTTGGGAACTATAGGTTGACGATTATTCAATGATTAATTCATTTAAGGAGGAAGTGATTGCATTTCGATTCGGTGTGATATTATTAAGAACAGGTTGTAAGACGTATCACATTGAATCTGATCTCCTTTATACTAATGTTCGACTTGTAAATTGGTCGCCTTAGAGATAAACAACTTTACAGAAAGTCCTAGAACCTTTAGTTCGCCCTTGAGAAAGGGACTAAAATCGCAAACCGCCTTTTAAACACTCTTCAATGCTTCATATAATTTGAGATGTAACTTCGATCTAAAGTTGTGTGAAGTTAATGGGGATGTGAACGGTGGGTGTCAACAGCGTACCAGTGCACTACTCTTTACGTAAGTTTTGCGCATCGCTTCAACTCACGTATAGCAGATGACTTTAAGCAGCTGCTGCCGTAGTAGTATTCAGTGAGGAGCGGCTAAGAGAATTTGTAGCGGACTAAAATGCAAGCGCTATCAGTAGTTTAAGCTTCTCCTTCTTTACCCAGTCGAAGGCAAGCATTTCACAAATTGAATGCACTTTTATTCGCATATCGGTCTGTTGATCTGCCACAAACACTACCGTAAAGATTGAGAAAACGAGGAGGTGAGAGTAACTACGCTGCATAGCATACTTGCCTGCCCACGACGCAAAGCTAGTGTGGCAAGTTCAGTTTCATCTCTTTCCTAACGTGTGAGAGCACACGGGTATTCAAGCTGATAATGAAGGGCAGCTCATGCATTTATCCCGCATCAAGGGACTAACCCATCGCTCACTTAATCCTTCAGTTCGTACTTAGATGCGGAGAAGAATCTTAGCTAGCGTAGACAAAGTGTTAAATAAATCCCGTTAAAATATCTCCCTACCTTCCCACTCGCTTCTAATTGAGGTAAATGAAACAGGTAAGTAAAATTGCTCATTTGGCTGTACCTGTTCTAAAGGATAATCACGCTAGACTAAAGCAATGATTCGTGAATTAGCCTCACATCTCAGCAACAGCGCTATCCGTCATTCAAGCCGTCAGTTAGGCAGGCCTTCACTTCTGTGCGAGAGAGTCGGAAAATGGAAAATTCGAGTGAGAGGCATACAGTGAAATATATGCCATTAAATTTTCGGGCGTGCATAAATCATGCAGGCATATCTCTTTAACAGTCTTACCAGTGGGTCATTTTATCAATCACTCCCCCCGTTGTCCTCATCGGAAACGGCACGTGGTCGGAACTCACGTTTAAGCAGATGCAGTCTTGAGCCACAAAGTGGTCTACGGATCCACGTCTGCTAATATAATTCCTAAAATCTACTTCACTTTTATTGTGAATAACACAAGATTAGTAAAATTGTTGTTGGCAAACGAAGACATTCATGCGGATTGTCGAGAGTTGCTGTGTCTACTATTTTGATGACCAGGCAGGTACGCATATAGCAGAATCTCAAATATTTAATGTGGTGCATCACTTGAAACCTGTCTCACCATCTGCGCTCTCCGAGGAATGCTGATACTTCTATCGACAACACCGATATAAAAGCGTCACCACGACACCTTATTGTGATAAGGTGTGGTCCACCACTTTCTGCACTACACTTTGTTTACTATCATATAGAATATCAAACAGAAAATGACGATACATGAAATCCGCACCATCAAAACAGCTGAAACACTACCATGCGAGTAGTCTGTTAGTGGACTGCAGTTGTGGTGATATCTACGTAGTTAGAATCGGAGATGAGCTAGCAATAATCACTAGTGTGCAAACATCGTAAAGTGACGCCGCGTATGTGTCATGACGTGTGGGTGCCAGTCACGAACACTTCCCAGTTATAAGAAGTATAAAATCAGCCCTTCAGTGGAAATAAACTGTCTCACCCAGATGTTCAAACAGCTGTGCAAAACTGCACCATCAGCGCATGTGCAACAGCCAAATTACACCTACATACCACCATCTAATCTTGAATCTTGGGTACTATGCATTTGAAATCTCGTGTTTTGAGTATGCTTGGTTGTTTAGAATTCGTATAGAATGCCTGCTATCCTAATACCCTTTAGTTTATTTAGCCTTTAAGGGGTCGCCATCATCATAGTAACACTCTGGAAAGTCCACGACTTGGCACCTTTGTGAAATCCCTCCCATTGATCGGAATCACATGCAAGTTTGTATTGGATGTGTTAGTGATCAATGTGGGGTCAAAGTCAGCCAAATGTGTGGGATTGTGAAGCACTCTGTGCCTAAGCCACTTCTCATATGTCACTGTGCTACCAGCTCTCACGGCCCTGACTTTCACACGTGCTCTTTCGTCTCTGCTTATCAAGTCTTCTTACAAATTCGGCTAAAAAGACCAAAGTACGTTGGCATTCCATCTTACTTCTTAATGATTACTGTGGTGTTTGACTGACTGATTAAATTCGGCCTCTCTCCTATGATCATGCGGTCACTTATAGATTGCATTCCTGCTGTTTTACTCTAGAACCTATAAGTTGACGATCATTCAATGGTTAATTTATTTAAGGAGGAAGTGATTGTATTTCGGCTTGGTGTGAGACCATCTTATTTTTTAACGATTTCCTAATCCTTAAAGATTTCCCAAAGCTCTGCAACCTTAGAAGGGGTTGTGCGAAATTCGATTTAATGTGTGGTACTTATACATAAACGTCCTGTTCACTGGATGCTAAAGTCGCGTCCGGGAGAAAATAGTCAGAGACACGAGCAAATTGCATTCCGAGCTCTCAATTTTGAAGCACGTGCGAGACAGAAGGAGACCTTTGAAGCTAAAGCGTGGTGAAGCTACATATAAGAAATTGTATTCATTTCGAATTCTCCTAAACGTGAACTACCAAATACACAAGCACTATTTCGTGCTTGCTTTGAATTTATGGGTGCCGTCTTTGTAAAAGGGAAGAATTGGTCGTAACTTTCCGCACCCAGTCTACATTAAGAAAAATCAGGGTTTGATTAGTGCCATTTCATTGCGGATTTCTTTATCGTGGATGTAGCGTCGGTGTATCTTGGTGATACTGTGTATAGGAGGGAGGTGTTGCTCCATCGTCATGAAACAGCACATCTTACTGTTCATTGTGTGGATGTTGAGCTCGCCTTGTGTATCAAGGGCGCTTATCTCATAGGCTGGTATTCATATGACAATCATGCAAAGGGTCGCTTTATAATCACTTTGCTCAAAGGGGCAAATTGTGGGCAAATAGACCCATCCTGCAACTTTTGTTGGTTCCGCGCACCTAGATTTCGAACACAGTGCATGAATTCACTATTGGTTGTGTGTGCGTTTGTGAGTTGAGTTATAAGAGGAATCGAATGTAGTGGGACGAAATGAAGGGAAGACAGAAGGGACAAAGTACTAGAAAGGGATCAAAGAATCATTGAGTGGGGTGCGTAAGCAGCATCAGCGTGTTTGATGTGCGCGTGAAGGGCAGTTAGACAATAATTTTCTGATCACTTGCTCTAGTGTTCCGATTTTCTCAAATCATTTTGGTTTGTAGTCTATTCCGCTACTCAATCGTTAATCGTGTCGCCTTCTTACCATCCCATTTGCTACTCCTTTGACTCAATTAATTAACCACTTCCATATCACATTTGCGGCGAGTGTACAAAACCAACTCGAAATAACTAATAAATTTAGCAACTTCTTGCTTCTCTACGTTCAACACTAATTTGCGTGGATGGTATTATTGCATTTCCTCTGGTTACCTTACATTTAGCTGAAGGGTAGCATTAGGTGCTGCTGCGAACATCTGCACGGCGATTCGCTTAACATCGCGAAGAATTGACGAAAGTGAATTCAATATGCCACTGCCAAGGTGCCTACAGGAACCCACCTAACAAAAAAGGAGCTTTATGTTCAACAACCAATTTGCTGAGTAAGGGTAGCATTAGTGAAGCGGTTACACCAAAGTAAATGAATGACGGGTTTTAACATCTAGTCACCACCATATAGACAGACTATCCTTCTTTACTCTCCCTCGGATGCTATAAAACACTCATTATCAGTTTATTAGTAATTAAATAAAATGTGAACGAAAAGGAAGACACTTAAACACAATCAAAAGCGATGACTTTAATGTCTTCTACAGGAACTAATATAATACTGCCTTTGTAACCACCTGCACATCTCATCCACTGTGCACAATGACCAAACATTCACATAAGCTGTGAAATTAATTTTCGTGATCTTGTGTATGGATTTTGCACCTGTTCACTGGGAAAAAGAGGCCAACATTAGATAACGAACTCTAGAGGCACCAAAGTTTTACCTCATTTCTTCCCATGAGGTGAACCCATTTGAGCCATCTCAAGTAAGGCAAATATGACACGAATGGAGTCGACGTAACAGAGCTCTGTATATGTCAGTAAATTTGCGATCAGGGAAGGGTGGATTAGTGGCAATTAAAAACGAACCATTGGCACTGGTGCAGTTCCTGCATGGATAGTGTACATTATGCATGTCACGAGAAGAATTCACTAGTCACCGCCATTGCCTGGTATTGCAGAACTTTCAGCTAACTGTGTTAAAATTAAAGTCTTAAATTTTCTGTTTATACTGCAACAAAATAAAGTGCAAAAGACAACTTTAAACTACGGTTCCTTTTGTTACAGAATCTATATCGAAATCCGCTTATCGCAATTAAGTTATGTAAGTTAGGACGAGCTAAGATTGTACTGAACAAATGTCTAGTGCAAATCACATTATTTTACTATATCAACAGTGATAATTTATACTTTCGTCCTAGACTACGAAGGCTCACTTTAGATTGATAGCGTGATAGATGGAGAATGCATGGAATTTTTACTTTTCAGCAAAGGATCTTAATACTTGTGTACTTATGTGCTGTCATTTGCTAGAAGGGAGGTCAACCTGAGCGACTGAACCCTCAAATGTCTGCAGGCAAATACCTGCCTCCAATTGTCCATTGGACTTGACTGTAAAACAGAATAGGAAAACTGAAGCACTTATCGAAGCTTTCTTTGACTATCAACTCATTTCCATAAAAAGCTTTCCAAAAAAGTTGTATAAATTGAGGCAGACAACAATTTGATTGAGTGGATGTGAGGTGCGCCTTTTAGCGTCTTTCGGCTTCGAAAGGATACACTGAGTATTGTACTCGAGAATGGGAGAAGTAATGACTGCATCCGAGTGCAAGCTAAAGATTGTAATGATTGAGAGGTTAATCCCTCAATGATTGGTGAAGGCGTAGGATCTTTCCACTAGTTAGCAAAGATACTTTGTGCTTGGATGGTTGATTGCTGTCCCGTGCTAGTGGAGGCATGTCTAGTTGGGCCTCCACACTGCATTGGGAGTGGAAAAGTTGTGGCATCGTTGTTAACAGTCCGACCGAAAAGTCGCGAAAGGCATAGCATTTGCCTCATGAGTGGCGGATGCTGCACACGCAGTGATGAGAATTTTTCGATCACCAAACTCTTAACCGATTTCGGTCAAATAAACACCTTCATTTATTAGTTTCAATTATGAAACAAAGTGGAATAGGAGGCAAAAACATTTCACAGTGGGATCGCCCTTATCAAGAACTCCTTTTCTGAACCCACATTTTATGATTAAATTACCAAAGTTGAGGTAGAACCTGATTAGATTGAGTAGAGGGGCAGTTCAAATTTCAGCATTATAGCATTTTAGAAAGATTCATTTATCCTTTTGCACCAGAATACGTAGACTGCAGACTATGCTGAATAACAGTGAGATCTCGCATGCGATGGTGGGTGCATGGGTTCTCCTTAATTCTCCGCAAATTCACTTTGTGCTTGAGTGCTTTTGTTCTGTCACATGCTAGAGAGGGGGTCAGGCTGACCCTTCCACAAATTGTGCTGGCTTTTCACTGTCATATGTGCTTTCCAATTTCTATGTCAGGGCTTGTGTTAGACTAGCTGGTGCGCCTACGAGAATGGAATCCCACTTTGTGATTGCTCAGCGCCTGGCTTTGAAAACATTGTGATTCGTGCCGGTCGTCATTCAGTGATGAAGTTGGCTACAAGTGCTTTACGCATTACCTACAGAATACTAGTGCGACATCATCTCTACTACAATAGTCGAAGTGCGCGTGGAAAGTAAACTCATCGTGGTGACCTAATGCACCGTTGGCTAAAGAAGTAAAATAGAATGCTAGCGGATTTTGTTGGCAATTATGCTGGCAAAGTGTAGTGCAATCTTTAATTCTACTGGAGACCTTTAAAACAGCAGCCTGCTAAACAGGGAAAGTCGTTTGTAGTAATTCTAAGCGTCCTTTCCTCGAGCTTTATGCAATTTCACTCTTGACTTGCCATCTTCAACAGCGTTTTCACTTTCTAAGTCGCCACGAGATGAATTGAGAATAATTTGACTTACAACTCGGCTATGCAGTACAGTTAAAAGCTGTTTTAAGCTTTAAATAGAACGCCTCAAAGTAAGCATGAATTGTGGATTGATTAGCGAGGGTGTTGATGACAATTGTAAAGGGTTCAAGCCTCAACAGCACATCAGCAAATATTAGTTAAAGGGACAAAGTGTATGGCAAAGCCTGTATTTATAATTAAGTTCTTCCTCTCGTTTATGACTACGTGCAGGATTTTCCTGCTGTTATACGAACTTAGGGCGTGCTGTTACAATTTTGCTGAGGCACGTGCTTTTATGTAGTGAAGGCAAATGTGTACCTACGTGCTTAAAGTATGAAGGCATCCTGTTTGAAAACTTTTCGAATTATTTGTCTCTAATGAAGTTAACTAACTAGTTGAGCATGTAATATGTGGTGGATCGAAACCACTAAGATTTGCTAAACGAACTTTTCTTTGTGGTTCTAAATAAAGCAAATTTTACACGACACTTCTTTAAAGAATTAGAGAAAAGGGGTTGTCATCTGATAAGCTTTGAAATGCATCGGTGGAAATATATTCCAATTTACTGGATGCTTTAGGGTGGGGGCAGACTGTAGTCATTTGGTCAAGCAGCAAGGTGAGCTTTAAAATTGAGTTAAAATTTTATATTTGTAAACAAATTTCACGGAGGAAGTGAAGTAAATTCGTTTCTTTGCCAAAATGGTGGGCAGACAAATACCACAAAACCGCTTTACTTGAGTGACGGAGACGAACTAATTTGTGTGAACGTGGGGAGCGTGCAGGCAAGTAGGGCAGCCAATGGGAGGTGGCGAAAGCAGAGAGCGCTTCTCAGCTTCACGCATTTGGATGACCTTAACCCATATTGATCACCAAAGCACTCAACGCACATATCCATGCGGTGTCGACCAATCAGAAGGGATTGTGTAAGCTGCCAGTACTTGGAGTTATCTAAAATGCTGCCACGATGACAGCAGCCTCTTGAATGCTGGATAAGAAAGTGTTTTCTAGGATTGCAGGCAGTCTGGACGTACTCTGAACCATCAAGAAGGCTCAGAATTTAAGATTCGAGATGCACCACGTAGCACTCATTATTTATAACTAGACGATGTACAGGTGTAATTAACCTTTCTTACGCATCCACTTATTTACCTCTATTCTTTGCACTAATCTACACCGAAACGTATTAGTTTAAGTTCCCAAACATTTCATTGCCCTGGGAAAGACCTGGTTACTGACTTCGCAATAGTGTATAATTCATAACACCTTGGGTTCTACACCATGAGTATTTCATCAATGATATTTTATTCTTCTACGAGTCTCCAAAGCTGTGACATTTAACACGTTGCATCCATACTTCGAGATAGACGATAAGGTGTGTGCGCAATTAGCCTTTCCTGCATGCATCTGAGGTTCTCATCCCACCTGGCACCACATCTCCTGATGCTGTGTAAAGGGCGCATAACGATAATCATTTGTCGGCTCGATTTGTATAAGCCTTGTAGCTCTTACGTTCGGGTGCGCCATACGAGTTTCAAAGGTGTTGCATGTTACTCTCGCTCTCCCATTCGTTGAATGTTTGTTCTTTTACGTCTTAGTTTTGCATGAATTGATACAGTTGTCATCTCTCACTGAGAGTTTTACAGTAAGTGCTACAATTCGAATGAAGGTCTAGATCGCAAAGTGTTTCCGATTCTTATCCCCTATTAGCATAGTAAAAGGAATCCTACAATCGGAAGGGCAAATTCTGATTGGAATCGGTTGAGCGATTGGTGCACTAAACGATGTTGGTAACTGGCAAATTCTTGTTATCGCGTGTATGACATCCGCCACCCATTTGGCAAATGTTATGCACACCTTCCCTATTCTGATATCGCTACGAGCTTCTTTGCAAATCCGTTTCATTAATGGGTTGCCCAAACTGACAGTTCTTGGCACAGTTGCATGTAGACTAAGCAACGCTGAGTAGTGCGTGGGGAAGTAGTCACATATTTATACTGATCAAACTTATGCTGACATGCATGAGAAAATTGAAAATGTCGGAAGACAGGCCATACTCTTCTACAAATCTAGTTGAGGTATTCAAATCCTGGGTGAGGAGTACGTGATCCAATTCGATCTTGATGCTATGTCACCTGAAACCAATTCATCAGTGAATGATGATTGGGCGGGATTTTTGGATGGAAATGCCAGAGTTAAGGGGTTGGAGGCCGACGCACGATACGCAGTGGTAAGGTAAAAATAATTACATCGGAAGCAATTGGAAGCGGTCATTTGACTGCGGTTGGATGAGACTGTAGAACAGTGCATACGGTGGGAAGCAATCCTTCAATCGATGGTGAACAAATGCGATCTTCTTTGTAATCAGTAAATATGCTTTAAGGCGGAATGCTAGATTGCTGTCAAATGCTAGGAAGTATGTCAAGCTGAGCCTTATACACTGTCCGCTTCGTGAATGCACAAGTTATGGTGACCTTTTACAATCGTCTTTGTTCTCCAATTTCAATGTTAGGACTTGTGACTGACTGAATGATACGTCGATGAAAACGCTTGCAATTCCCAAATGCTTGGCTAGGAGTTTTAAACATTGGGATAGTTGAATGCTGCAGAGGATAGGATGGAACATAGAACCGGATAAACAGAAAATTGGTCCGTTAGCATCGTTCGCCTTTTTAGCGATAATTACATTCATGACACAATTTTCGATACTGTCCTTCTAGAGTCTGACGATGCATGGAGGCATGGTTAGACTTGATAATTGGACCAAAACATAGTTGTTTTCCTTTTACGGAAGCGCAATTCTTGCTGCTTTTCTAGAGAGTATGCTAAGGGACAATCGTGTTGTGATCAGTTCGATTCAAGAAACAATACATGCATTTCTATTGAGAAACCTGAAATGAGCATAGTTAAATTCATGTTGATGCTGCGGTTGCTATCATTGCGGCAGAATTCCAGACACTTCTTGAGCTTGACGCCCTTACACATTCTCGTTTTATCGACTGGCATCTCGTACAGATGCGTGTTGAGTGTGCTGATGATCAATAAAGGGCTAAGGTTACCCACAAGCTTGAGGTTGCGAAGCACTCTGTGCCCTTGCCACCTCACACTGGCCACCGCTACCGCTATCCTTACATGTAAGCTACGACACCAAGGGCATTGATCATTACAACTTTGTGGCATTCGTCGGTCATTCTGTGCTTATCAAGGTTTAAACAGCTTGAAGCATCAGTGTGGTGAAGTTGAACACCAACTCCATTTCATAGAACAAAGTATTACCCCTGAAATTAAGGAAGAAGGGCAGATGCTAGCATTTCCTGGGACTGTGTGGCTGCGGAGCTAGTGTGCATCGCATCAGCCTCACAGATAGCACCATAGTTACCCGACTGGAATCACCATATGCATATCGCGTGCTACCTGTGAGGCTGATGCCAATTCAACCACGCGCAACTGCCAGTCGTTCTCCCTACTGAGATGAGATGGACATGCGTGCCAGAAGTTTATCAGCACACGTTTGCATAAACGTCCAATAAGAGCAAATCGAGTGCATTCTTCCTATGCCCCTTTATAGCAGTTATCCTTTTGATTTACTTACCCTCCACTTGCTTCACACCCTCACTTAATGCTCAACAGTTACTGATACATGCGTAGGTGATATGTTTGTGACAGTGAAAGGAAAAGTAGGTCTTCGTGAAAGATCATCTATTGTTCTATTTTGCTTACTCAACAAAGGTTTCAGCAGTATGTGTTTTGCTTTCCAGAAATAAATAGCAATTTTTCTAGTCACGCAAATGTTTGGTGAAGCGCGCCAACGAACATCTGCAGCGGACTCAACTGCAACTGCCATCAATGGTTTAAACCCCTTTGTCTTTACCGGGAGGTGTGTTAAACCCAGCTGCAGTGCTCTCTCATCCCGACACTTTCAAAAAGTGATGGTTCGC